>OY735203.1:15741493-15756493 GCA_963457665.1 Thysanoteuthis rhombus
CTTCTGATTAGGTGATAATCGGAAAATGTTATCTTTGAATTAACGGTAGATAGAATTGCATGAGAAATTATAAGCACTTTCAAGGCTTTATCCTGAGAATTTCTAATATGTTTTGTCTCTGAATATTCATAGTACATCGATAAGTCCGTACCATTATGATGTAAAGAGCATTCATTTTACACCACAAATATTTTTTTTGCAAAATAATCCCCATTTTTGTCAATGCACTTAATTCAGTGATGAATATCAATAACATCGATCGAGCATTATACAATGGACATTTCACAGGGAAATCCCGCTGATAACTACGCGCCAAGCTACAGACCTATTACATGCGACATTAATGAATAATTTTTCAGAGTAATTGTTACAGCCAATTATCATTGAAAATCAATAGCTGGAGAGAAACTAAAGCGTGACATTTACAAATCAATCAATATTTTTTTCTTTGTTCTGTGGTGATAGAAAAACTATCTAACCTTTTTTTTTAAATCTAAAAAGAATAACCATTCTTAGGTTTCGTCAAAGAAGATCATGTATGAATTAAATTATGTGTGTTTTGGTTTTCCGTTTGTGTAAGTTCGTTTGTACCAGAGTTTCTCAACCTTTTCAGAATCACCGCCTGTTTTCACATAGAGAATTTTTCCATTACCTAACTGTATATTTAATATTCAAAAGAACCCCAAGAAAGTTTGCCACTCTTAAAAAGCAATAAAAATGAACAGTTTTCACTGTTTCTTTAATGAAAGTAATTTAAAGTAGTAACATTAGATGATTGGCACACCCATGTCGTCTTCAGATATTATCAACGTGATCACTGTGTCTGTTGGGATGCAACTAGTACAGGCACATTGGGTTTACATAATGTGCGATATCAGGGTTTTTCTAGGTAAATCAATGATTGAAAATAGTGCTGTTTGTACTAATTTTTATTGTCAATTACATACTTTAATACTTAAAATCCTCTATCTCCCACCAAAATTTCATAACACCCGCTATTTTGTGCGCAGTTGCTTGCTGCAGACCCAAGAGTTGAGATCGCTCACCGGTGAGTGATATCATCCAGATTGAGAACACTGGTCTATTCCATTTCCTGCACTGATCGAAAGGTAAAGCAAGAAAATTGAAAAATATAGAGACCAAAATTTTAAAATTCGTCGAGAAAATTGAAAACAACGGAAGGAAATGAATTATACAAAAGAAAAAAAAGCGACGGAGCGGCCGAGAGAAATGAAAGATAAAACGGAAGTAAACCTTTGTGAGCAATAGGGAAGTAGAGAGAGAGAGAAAGAGAGAGAGAGAGAGAGAGAGAGAGAGAGAGAGAGAGAAATATCTAAAAAATATGAGTAAAAAAGAAATAATGATGATAAAAGAAAGGAAGAAAGACAAAGGAAAAGAAACGAACATCGAAGGAATGAAAGAAGTTTGAAAAAAAAATGGGAAGAAAGAGAAAGATGGAGAAAAAGAGAGAAACGACAAAAAATGGAGAAAGGAGATAAAGAAAGGAACGTAATAGAAAAAAGTGAAGAAGAAGAAGAATGAAAAGAGGAAATAACTAGAGAGCACTGAGGAAGCGCCTCCCTTTGCCAACACCATTTACAAACCCAATGAAAAAAATCCTGGATCCAGTCCGAATTGAACAATTCCTCCTTAACCTATGACCTACCCTTCCGCAAAATCTAATGGATACTCATTGTAAACTTTTGAAGATGTGTGGACGGACATGAGCAAATACATGAATGTATGAAAAAATCGAGAAATATCTCTCAATCGAAAATCAATTCCCGGATCTGCCCGAAAATATGATTATTTCTTCCCCGCTCTACGGTCCACCCTTCCACGAAATTTCATTGAAATTCTTTGAGAACTTCGGGTGTTATATGGACCGACTGGCAGACAGATGGAAGGAAAGACACAGGATAATACATGAAGAAAGAAAAGGGAATAAGTCAGATATATGATTCCACGATGTGTGTAAACTATTTAGGAGCATTTTGCAACAATTTTCTCGACAATAAATCTTCCACCATTCATTTCGTTCTTTCCTTACGTTTTACTTTCTGCGTCTCCTTCTGTTTTCACACTTCATTCATTATCGTTTTTTGTCCTATTTCCAACTCTTTCTAACGAAACTTGAGATACACATATCGAGATATACTAAGAAATAGTCGTCATTGTTATCTGCCGTGAACAATACGAAATACGTATATCAATTGTTATGAATGGCGTGAAGAAGAAGTAGGAGGAGAAAAAAGGAAGGGAAGAAGAAGAAGAAGAAAAAGAAGAAGAAGAAGAAGAAGAAGAAGAAGAAGAAGAAGAAGAAGAAGAAGAAGAAGAACGAATGAGAAGAAAAGGAAGGAGAGCCTGGGAAAGAAGAAGGCGACGACTAAGCTTGGAAAAAAAACTGACATGACCATTTGACGTTTCAGCTCGAGGCTTTCATATCGGACGCGAACCCCCGGCGGTGACGTCATTTGTTAATCGACTAAACCGTCGCCATTGTCATTAGTGAAGTCACTCGTTTGGCTCCAGGTGAAAGCTAAACCATCACTGGGTGGAGCCAATGACATCGACTCCTAAAACCAGGAGACAATCGCTCATCTCTCTATCTATTCATCTCTAACGGATCTATGTCGACATTCTCTAACATGAAGTGACCGAGCGCGCGCATACATAAACACGCCTGCATGCGCCTGCACATACACACGTACATATATCGCCAACTTTGGCGTTGGAGTAAGTATGTGTTTCCACGCTCGTATTTGAATGTCATATGAGCAAATCAATCATATCGTTGAGAAATATTACTTTAAGGTCAAGAGTCACACCCAGGGTATTTTTTTCATTTGTACAGATGATTAATACACGCTATCTATCTATCTATCAATTAGGCCAGATTGTGAGCTGAGATATCTGGATGCTCATTGACGGCGCCCCAAGTCCATGTTCGAACCTTGGTAAGAACCAAGATCCAAAATGTTGCCTTTTAAAATCAGGCAGCCCCACATAATTTCGAAGAAGGGTGCTATGTCATCCTCATATTAGCTAGCAGTCAACGCATTCGAATACTTTTAAAATCCACAATACCTTCATAGTCTATCTGCTTTCCCTGTCAAATATTTCCCCAATAACAGAATCTAGGACTGAATTGCACTGTTTTTAATACTAATGTCAGTGCTGTTGGTGGTGTTGTAAATTAGATGCTAATCATACTCATCTTGAATTTAATTAGTAATATAATTCTAATGATCATCATATAAGAAACCATATTCACGATAAAAATCTTAATTAACATCCTGATTAAAATAATGAAAGTATTAAGAATAACATTACACATTTTTGCAGGAATCAAGTAGTTAAACATTTTAATTATACTAATTTACACAAATCGTCAGGAATGATGACAGTATCTAAATAACTAGTTAATCTCCGTGAAATATTCACAGATTTATTTGAATTTCTATGAAATGATTTTCTTAAGAAAAAAAAGTGATTTTTTTTCAGTGGAAAGGCCCATATTTCAAATGGTGGTTAGGAGATATTTTTGTCAACAAAATTGTTACCTTCAAATGGAATAGCCCATTGATACAGACAGAAAAAACGGAATCACAGTTCTTCATACAAGGAAATTAACTCAGCGTAAGTCGCTATCAGACCATCGATACTGGTAGGTCCAATGAGTATCAAACCCACTAACAACGGCTAGTAAGAATAGCTTGCTGATCATTGCTATACGACATGCATTCTAGAGAGTTTTTTTTTGTATGTTGTATTTACTTAGTAGATTAGTTTCAAACCATTACTAGAAAAAGTTTCAACGAGGATCAAACCCACAAACATCAGCCAGAAAGATTGACTTGCTGGTCATTGCTATACGATGTGCATGCAGATCTGTTTTTTCCCCAATGGTATTGACCTCTGACCAAGTCAAGTGCTTCTATTGCGAGGAAGTTTCTGCCCTAGAGACCCCACGTTGAAGTGACTTTGTGTCACATCCTTTTTTCCGTAAGAGTTCGGGTATATAGAAACTTGTTGATCGTTGCCCTACGACCGGTGTCTTGACTAATTTTTTTTCCCTCTCATGTGATTTATCAATTTAACATAGTTTGGTAACAGACCATCAATAGAGGGATTTCCGGAGAGGATTGAACTCGCTAATTACGGCCTGCAAAATAAGCTTGCAGATTATTTTTGACCTGCGTCCTGGTTCGTTTTCCCCCATGTGATCCATAAACTTTACAGTTAAAAAAAAAATCAAACCATCAATAGTAGGAGATCGAATGAGGATTGAACCGACTAACAAAAGGAAGCATGATTAGTAAGCTGATCAGTTATTCGTTTAATATGATTTACTGTTAAATTTAAGTGGAAAAATCATAGATATATTTGAATTTCTATGAGATGTTTTTTAGGAAAAAAATACTGAATTCTCTGATTTCGTTCCACCGGAAGAGTCGATGTCTTGTACTGTGCCATCTTGGTCTTGCTTCAATAGTAATAGCAGAGTTATCTTTCTTAATTATTTGTTTTTATTACTTGCTGGATCCATAGAAATTCCACAGTTTAAGATAACTAAGAATATCCATTATCTCATACCTCTACTCTTCTCTAACCCTACGCCTGTATCTTCCCATTCTCTTCCTCATAGATATTTGGAAGGCGGGGAATGCGGAACTATCGTTTTGAGAAGGTAATGGTGGTGAACAGAATTTTCCAATGATGATGTTAAAAGGAATATTCCAATGGTAGCCATCACCCGCGGTTACCATCGGAATATTTTGTTTACTACCATCATTGAAACATTATTACCATCATTATTGGAAAAGTTGTTTAATACTGTCTCATTCGGATAGTACAACTGAATAAAGTCGTAGAATGAATCGACTGAAACATCGTGTTAAATACACGGACAGCAAGAAAGGGTTGAATCGTCTGAAAAACTCCTGACTACAGATTTGTTTTTTGCTTAACCATTGATACTCTCGAGTTTGCAGTGGATAAGGCCAACGTCCATGAAATAAGGGTTCCCCTGGTGGGTTACGGAATCTTGTCAGAAGCTTTTTCCATTTTGCCGTATTTGTCCGTGCGATTGAAGAGTTTATCGATCAAGAATATTGTGTTGAAAAGCAATGATAATAAAATAAAGTGAAGAAAGTTAAAACATAAAGAGTGTTAAATAAGTTACATCGATGCGCAAGCGCACCACCACATCCAACCGTACACTTATAAATAATAATTCGTAAAAGAGACTAGCATAAATATTGATCAACCTTAAGATTTTCTGCTTGCATGATATATATATATGTATATATATATATACATATAAAGAGAGAGAGAGAGAGAGAGAGAGAAAGAGAGAGCGAGAGAGAGAGAGAGAGAGAGAGACTGACAGACGGACAAACAGTTGTCAGTCAGTCAAAATTGCATGAAACAATAGAACTGTCAATATCTATCTGTCAATCTATCTATTTATCTCTACACACACACACACACATATATATATATATATATATATACATATTAGTATATCTATTTATCACCCTGTCTCTCTATATGTATGTATTTATCTCTCTCTCTCTCTCTCTCTCTCTATATATATATATATATATATATATATATATGTATATATATACACATACGAGCTAGAAAAATTCGAAAAGTACTGGCTCTGCGACGCCCATGATAGAGAAGTGTTGCAAATCATGGGGAAGGCCTATGTCCAACAACGGACGTTGAAAGACTGATGATGATGATGATATATACTCACACACATTCATCTATCTATTTATCTGTCTGTCTGTCTATCTATCTATCTATCTATCTGTAACACACATTATATATATATATATATATATATATATATATATATATATATATATATATATATATATATATATATATATATATATGTGTGTGTGTGTCTATAAGTATGTTTATATACGTGTATGTATATCTATATACAAGCAGGAAATCCTGGTGTTGCCTGCAGAAGAATAACTGAACATCTGCAGAAATAAAACCTGTTCTTCGATAAATGTCTTCTTACACAACGTCGCCAGGAATGCGGCCTTGCGAGAACCGGAAAATTGTTTTAGTGTATTGAATAAATGACAGGTTGTGCAAATCTTGGTGTGGGTGTCACACACCCTAAAGCAGATCCACGCACACTACTCGGCCTACCTGAGCAGGCCTGCATGCACCGTCGGACAGGTCAACATAGTCCGTACATCTTTTCGTGTCACCGTTATTAAAATATTTGAAAGCAGAAGTTGGGGTTCAAAATTCCAATAAAATGAAATTCAAGCCATTTTTTGTCGAAGGTATCACGCTTATTTTCGGCCATTTAAACCGCTGGTGAGTTTCGTTACGGAAGATCATAAGCGTAAAAATCTTTGCTTTAATGAAAAGTATGATAATTTTCCTAGAATAAAAGATATATTTCTTTTCTTTTATGAAAATATTTTTGAATAATCAAATGGACGAATCAGAATGAAACAAATCTTCTTACATGTTTTGTAAAAAAAAGTTTGATTTCACTTGATTTTTCTGTAAACTTTTGATTGTTTTGATTAAATAAACTTTTGATTAAAAGTAGTTTTACTACGTATTTATTCATACTTTCACAAAAAATGAGTAAATACACAGCTTTTTTGCAAAAAAAAAAAAAAAAGAAATGAATAAATACGCAAATTTACTTTGATGAATATATACAAATGATCTATATACCGAAAATTTTCCCCAAAACGATGCATTTTCTTAAAATAGAAGATATTCACGTGTATGATTTTCGGTTGCAAAAATCGCCAATGGTTTAAATTGCTGAAAATGTGCGAAGCACCTCCGACAAAATTAACCAAAATTTATGTAACAATTTTCATTTTTTTTGTTATAAACAATGGTTTAATATAGCGTTATAGTTACAATGTTAATACCTAACTCCTAGAAGTTGAAAAAACGGTCTGCTTTTTGCTCTCTCCCCCAGGACCTTCAGCCAAATCGATTCTTTCTTTTTTGAACTCCTATCATTAAATAACCTTTTTGTCTACTCCCTCAGGACCGTCAGTCAGGCCAGACAAATATTTCTCCCCCTCCTCTCTAAATAGAGGCACGCTTACAAATATACAACGATACAACATCAACTATCAGTCTAGAAATACGAGAATTCTTTTTACGTACCGTATTTCATCATACATATTCCGCCACCATAGATAATCCACACCCAAGATTGAGCTTCAATTTCGAAATCCTGTGCATACAGTCATATATACAAATATGTGTAACAACTATGGTTTTTTTTCACAGATAATACAAGCCCGGATTCTCTTACTTCAAACCTCCAGGAACATGCAGATTATACGTGGTGATATACAGTATTTGAGTGGTTAGAACGCCCGACTATCACCAGACAGATCGTACGTTCGGTACGGTCGTGAAGAATTTCAAATATCTCTTTGATTCCATTTCGATTATTTGAGCACACAAACATACTTACAAACAACTAATTTTCTCTCCTTCTCTCTCTCTCTCTCTCTCTCTCTCTCTCTCTCTCTCTATATATATATATATATATATATGTATAAATGTGTGTGTGTGTGCAAAACTGATCCGTATACATCTTTATTCACACACGCTTGTAGATGTATTCGTTTGTAAGTTCATCAAACAGACTGACACACACAGACACAGACAGACAGACAGATACACACACACACACACATATCATATATATATATATATATATATATATATATATAAACTTTGGTATTAGTGAAACATGCCATCGTAAAATCTGGGCATAAACCATCAGTTTGCGACAGTAATCCATCACTCACAGCAATTGGCGTTCGGCGTGTTCTCTTCGGGCGTATTCTCTCTCAACCGAAATGAATGTTTTCGTAAACGAACATTAATGCAATTAAAATTTGGTTTTATTTACTTCTCTTCATAAAACGTTGTCCAGCTTACTTGCGCGCTCGGCAAATTTCGTAGGTAATCTTGTAAAATATTCGTTCGGTTACACAATTAATTTTTTTTTGTAGTGGCTTAAACAATTCCTAGTAGATTGCCCTGTCCACATAGTCCTGCCTGTTCTTGTAAACGAATACAATCTGCATAAACCAGAAGCTATCCAAGAATACAAAAAGAATAGAATAATATAGGAGCTTGAAATCTAGATCAACCACTTCGAGAACACCAGCTTCGATAGCCACGACTGAAACTGCGAACCAGTGTGAGGACGCAGAAAAGAATGATTGCAAAAATACCAGAGCTCTGCCTTGGAATCGAGAAACCTGTGGACAGGAAGGTTAGGGTCACTCCCATCATAACTGACACATTTGGAACCGTTCCCCAGAAATCTAGATTTTGGATTAGCTAAATTGGGAAATCGAAGAATTAAAACTCTTTTGTTTTCTGCGGAGTAATGATTTGCTAGAACACGGAGAAAGTTGTTACAGATTTCAGTCACTCAGTTTCCAGCGTAACACTGAGGGTAGGTCAAAATTTCAAACGATGATTCTTCACCCTGTGGTGAGTTCCTTGATCAAAAAGAAAGTGTTTTGTGCCAATAAATTGTTGGTGTTAACTCAACACGGATCGTACAAACTACTGCCAAAAATTAGATTAATAAGTTGCGATAAATATAACAATATTAGTGATATTTCTCTTCAGAAAATTGACGTTTAGTTTCAAATTCAGGTGTCTTACTTCTTGAATGAAGCGAATTCAAAATACATTGATGCCCGTTTCTGTGTCGTGTTCGGAAAGATGAAGCTGTTGTTTCAAAGTCAATACATCTTTCCACATTTTGACTCTGGCAAGGAATATCAGCTGATATAACTGGATCTTCTTGTAGCGCCAAAATGGTTGTGCCTTCTAGTCTTCTAATTAAAGGTAATGGTGTTATTTATCAATTTTTTTCCCGATCCAATATGTTTATATAATTCTTCTGCATTTCAAGTCTTAGGGAGTTCAAAATTGCATCCCACATTTTAATTACTATTGCAAGTTTTCAAAATTTTATTTTACGGGGGTTTATTGACAGAAAAACATTTTTTGTGCGAGTAAAATACGAATTATTCAACCTAACAGTCTTTTTGATCGTCTGGTAAGGTTTCTCTGATTTTACTAATTTGTGTGTCAATGATTCAAAATGAATATGCAAGGCGTACATGACTTGCACAGACCTGAAATAAATTATTTTCTACTTATTTTTATATTGTGAACTCAGTGCAATATGTGGAACTAAAAACAAAAAAAAAGTATAATTTTGACCCGCCCTAATAACCAGCAGACATCTGGTGTAAACATATAAATGCATCAAATAATAATAATTATTATTATTATTATTATTATTAATAATAATAATAATAATAATAATAATAATAATACCAAATACAACAACAACAACAATAATAATAATAATAATAATAATAATAATAATACCAAACACAACAACAACAACAACAATAATAATAATAATAATAATAATAATAATAATAATAATAATAATAATAAGGAGAAGAAGATTAATAATACTAGAAATAATAATAATGATAATAATAAGATCAGAAATAATAATAATATCAATAATAGCAATATTAGAAATAATAATAATAATAATAATAATGATAATAATAATAATAATACTACATTATGAAATTATGAAGTGACTAAAAGCTCTCGGGGAAGCCAGATAAGAATAAACACAAGGGAAAGAAAGATTGAAAGCAACTGACAGTTGCTGACTCGTTTATTTCCCAAACGGAAACGTCTGCGCTTGAAGTTACGGGTAAATAAAAATGTACGTCTGTTTTTTTCATTTAACCGTTGGAAAGAGAAAATTATCGCAAAATAAATTATTGCACTGCACTCTAATGATTTTTATATGAATAATTAAACCAACCGATAAATAAAATATAAATATAATTGGCCTCTCATGCTCCCCTTGCTTGAAATAATTTTAATGAACATACACTTTTTTCCCATAAGTTATCATACTACTAACGACAGCAGAGAGGGGAATGATGAAGAACATTCTGACCACAAAGGTTCATCTATAGTAGATTGAGAATTATAATAGTGATTACTAGCTGAACCTGTGGAAATTCCATGGGTGTTGACAACTCAGATGATCTATCATCTCATGTATCTGCTCTCCCCTCGCCCTTTGCCTGATCCTCCCATTCTCTTCATCATCATTTCCAATTTTGTTGCCCGTCCAGGGTTTTATGCAAAATGTTCTACAAACATTGATTAGTTTCAGACACAAAATTATTCCAAGCCTATCAGTAAATTATCTAATTTCTCTTCCTCGCTCGTCCTACCCTCTTATCAAACCAACTTTCTTTTCTGTCCCCTCTCTTCTTATCAACCGATAAACTACACAACTTTCTTAGCTGAACTCTCTCTTCATACCCTCTTACTAAACTGCATTACTTTTTTCCAAAGCTCTCTCCTCCTACCCTCTAATTAAACCAACCAAGTTTGTTTTCTGTCTCCCCTCTCACCTTAATATCTTACAAAACTACCTAATCTTTCCTTTATGTTACTATTGAAAGTATGATATTTCAACGCAGGTAAGAACAAGCCGGATGATATCATAGATTTGAGTTTTTTAGGTTCAAATGGATTACCGTACCCTACAAACAGGGGAAAATGTGCCAAAAATGGACGTTTCAGTTGGTCACAGGTTAAAACTGAATTACAGTGGATAGATTAATATCGGGACCTTCTTTGATAGCTAAACTTTCCTTTGGAGCTCACACACGTAACCCTACGTCACTTTCCATAGTTTGAAAGACCTCTTTCGGGATCGGCATCAGCTGCTACATTGCGTTCTTCATCTCGCCCCCGTTCTGAAATTTCTTTCAGAAAATTCAGACGTCGCAGGGAGTCAAATCTAATCAGGGTCTGACAGACCTGAGTGATGCGATGTTTTGCAAAAAGCAACAGAAAACAAAAACCAAAAAAAAAAAACAAAAACAAAAAAACAAACAAACAAACAAAACGAACATGCACCAGACGTGAAAAATGACTCGCTCAGTCATTTTGGATGCGACTGTCACACAGTACACATGCTCACTCAATGGTGTTTCACCGCCGACTGAATAACTTCAAGGGAGAGTTTTTGTTCAGGAATACTAGTTGGTTGCGAACTAACACGATGGCCACGCAACCGGTTACGAGATATTGAAAATGGCTGGATACTTTCCTCGTCATCGTATACATAAATTTACCTGTATGTTTATCGAAACATAAGCATTTTCGAGATGCTACCCAAAAGTTCGGAGAATACCAACCGATCGACCAATCTGTTTATCTGTAGAGTTCCACTGCGTTTCTCGTGACTCGCCGGATATTTCTCGCATCTCGCGAAATCAACTGGAAAAAGAAAATCTCATTTTCTCTCAAGATTTCATTCGGGGAGGGGGTGATTACTTCGTGCTTGTCTCAACTTTTGTGTTGCCCACCGCCCATTGAAGTAGCTCTCATAATATTCCCAAACCAGCTCGATTAGATTGTTGATTTACCCTTGAACTGAGTGCGTTTGTAGACTAGATGAGTTATCAAAACTATAAT
Source organism: Thysanoteuthis rhombus (assembly GCA_963457665.1). NCBI lineage: Eukaryota > Metazoa > Mollusca > Cephalopoda > Oegopsida > Thysanoteuthidae > Thysanoteuthis > Thysanoteuthis major. Next base: position 15,753,074 of record OY735203.1, read on the forward strand.
GGAAATGACTCATGAATTGAACGTAAATAGAAACAATGATAATCTTTTAATTCTTGGATAAAGTATTGCAACATTAATTTTGACTAGTTTTTCCCTTCATCTTAATTTTCTGTTGACTTTTATCACAACTTTGATTCGAACCGTAATCCTGCGGCAACGATTACACAGCGTAATCGGGAATGAACAGCGGGACTACGGTTAGAATCGAACTCACCTCCTTTCACCAGAGGGAGTCCAGTATACGCCTGGATGCTTTAACTGTTCATCCACGGGGACTTTATTCAAAGCTAATTTTACACCTTGAACTTAACTTCTTACAACCGATATTCCTCGTTGTTGATCTCTACAATTGAGATCTAGCAGTCTATTAATACAACAATATTTTTTATTAGATTTTGGATTTCGGCAAAAACTAACCAAAATTAATAATAGCAGATACAATTAGTTAAAAAATTACCATTTTAATATACTTATACATCTTCAAAATTGTCAGAATTCGGACCAAAAAATTATGGTTTGTGTACACGACTTTTCAATGTTTAATCTTGTTTCAATAATTCTTCGTTTTTTACTTTCATCCTTTAAACTTTGGTCGAAATTCTGTCAATATCGAAGCCGTGTAAGAATGTTAAAATCAACTTTTTGAAATGTATCGGATATTTGCGCGCACTGAACGTTTATATCTGCCTTCAAAAATTATTCTTTAATGTCCATTTTCAGATTCCTATTAGATGTCATTTTTATTTCTTCACCGAAAATCTGCTGTTTAAAACTGATTTATTAGTTATCAAAGAGAAGAAAAACAGAGAGAATGAAAAGAAAAACGTATTTTCCTATCCGAAATCCAACTTTCCCCTCCCCTCCCCTCCCACTTCTCCGACACGGCTAATGTTTTATTTGTTGCTCTAAAATTTAGTCAAGACAACGTCTATTGTTAATTCTCGTGCGTCAGCTGTTCGCTGTGAAGCCAGCATGAATTATCTCCCATGCGTTGCTGGTCATTCTCTCTCTTTTTTTAACGAAATTATGTACACGTTTATCTGTAATTAATAAGTAATTTTAAATTGAAGTTTGAAAATTTGCATCAAGCTCGGATATCGATAATTCAACTGTCAATATTTGAGATGATATTGTAGCATCGATTTGTCATGATAATGATGTGTAATGTTTGAATGACGATAGTGAATATCGAGCAACCAAAGCAAAAATGAATATTTAACGTATACATTCACACACACACATACACACACACACACACACAAACACACACACACATACACACACACACACACACACACATATATATATTTATATACTCACACACACATACACACTCATATATATATATACATACAAATGAATATTTCAGATTGGACTATTCAAATCAAATCTATTATCCTTACAAGTTTCACCTTTTAGAAGTAGTAATTGTAAATCAAAGCTGAAAGGTGAAACATGTAAGTATAATAAACTTTATTCAGATACTACTAGTACTACTACTACACACGCACACACATATATATATACACATACATATATAAATAAAGATATGTATATGAACATATGTACATAAACATATATATATATATATATATATATATATATATATGTGTGTATACATATCTATATAGACGTATATAAATATAAATGTATATAAACTTATATAAACATGTATATAAACATGTATATATATATATATATGTATAAACATGTATCAAAACATACATATGTATATATACCAATATATATAAACATGTTTATATTCATACATATATATTAATATATATATATATAAGCATATATATCCATCTATCTATCTATATATATATATATGTATATATATATATATATATATATATATATATATAGCTATATACATACACACACACATACACACATATAAACAATTATCTATTTATCTATATGCCAATCTCTTAATGTATACATATATGTATATATATTCAGTGAACCCTCTCTAAAACGGTCTAATATGGGGAAAGGTTGTCCGTTTTAGCCTATTGTCTGAGTGAACCAATGGTGGTGATTAATAGTGTATACTTATACGATATTAGAAAGTGTATATATATAGTAATAACTCTCAGAATATTTTTTATTCTTGTTCAAAACGTATTGTAATAATCTATTTCTTCTTTGGAAATTTAATTTTGGTTATAACTTGAAGAACATAGTATAACGTTTGTTAGTCGTGGAAAATAAATACTTTTGTATATTCAAAGAGGATTCAGGGCAGATATAGGTTGTATTTACATTTTATCAAGTCAGCCATAATAGACAGGTCTGTCAACAGAAAGGGATTTTCAACAGTGTATCATTGATAACACAAAGATTATTACGATAAATGAATAGATTTCAAGATACGTAATTTTCATTGATATACGTCGCATTTTGCCAGAAGTTCGTGAGAGTTACTAATATACACTGTTCATTGAACATGGCACATCATATAACTATATAAAATGTTTATTTTGATTTTATGAAAATAGCTAAAATATAAGGTAGTTTATTAGTTCTGGTCTAATAAATGAAGATCCGATTCCTCTGGAAATCCATAAACCTTTTGTTCTCTTCTAAATGTAGAGAGGTAATCGTCGTTGTAATTTTGTAGTGGTCCAGTTATAATTCTAAAATGGTGATAATATTCCCGATCACACTCTTGACTCAGATTTTTACGTTACTTCAGTCACCCATTTCCCAATATCCGTCAATGCAATTCACGTAATCTTCAAAGGTGATTATTTTTTCTTTGTTTCCCCGATACTTTGTTATTATCACCCAATGTATGAATTTTATCTTGTTGGGATCATCAGTTGTTTACCATGTAACTGTTTTGGAAATTTTAAAAACAAAACAGTTATATTAAAATGAAACCCCAGCAGTGTTGATCAAGCACCACCTCCCTTTATTATTTAGTTTTTTGTCATACAGGTAGTTCGTCATTTCATATAAGGTTTTATGTGTATTTTATATTAATGTTGTTTTATACTACATATCATTTTATACTTGAAATAAGGTTCACTTACGAAAGTTACCTTAAAAACGTTTTCAACGATGAGGGATCAGTAAGTATAACAACAGACATGACTCGCTCTTCGTGTCATTTCTATTGATGTTCACTATCAAATCCGATGTGTCAGTTTTGTTTTTTTATATATACATAATTTGAAGTTGAAACAGTTATTTGGACCTTTGCATTACTGGCGGTTGTTTAGGTCAATGGTAAAGGAATCTCCTTTTGAAATGATCTCCCATTATTACACTGTAAATATATCATTTTGCCCTGAAAATGTAGAAAGAATAGATGATTGAAGAAAATGGGGCTGCTGCGCAAATCGAACCTGATAGGGTAGCTGCTTCAACGTAGCGTTGCTCTTACCACTGAGCTAAACAGCCACCGGTAAT
>OY735203.1:15761493-15798993 GCA_963457665.1 Thysanoteuthis rhombus
ACGCCCAATTTGACGCCCTTCCGGCAGCTCCTGCAGTCAAGCTAATGCTCTACCTCTGGACTACATCAGCAAGGCTGAGAGGGGGAATCTGGCCACTGGGCATCCAAGAACCTCCATAAGTTCTGCTCAGAGGAGTGGGTATACAATTATCTACAGAGACAGAACAGAGACTATATATATACATACATACATACTTACAATATATATATATATATATATATATATATATATATATATATATATATATGAAATGTATGTATATGAAATGTATGTGTGTGTGCTTTTGCTCTATATTGAGTTGTAGATATTAATCCAAAGAATTTTGTACTGCTACAAAAGCTTGCAGAAATGTATTCGTCATTCAGAGCTAAATTCAATTGGGCGTGTTTTTTCTTGACTCGAGGAATAGAAGACGACTTGAGGGTAACCTATTAGCCTATCAGCCTCCAGAAACACGTGACCTGCGAAACAAAAAATACTTTTCAAGCTCGAAATGTGGCACCAAAAAGAGCTTAGATCTATTCAAGAGAGTAGAACATTTCGTTTCCCGGACAGCAAGATATTGCTCGAGATTTAGGGGTGGACAAGTGGGTGCCTTTGTGCTCAACTCATAGAGGGGTACCCTCTAACATTTGGGGAGATTTGTCTGTTGGTGAGTTACTGATAATTTAAGGGGACCTTTTCAAATATCAGCCACGTCTCTGATCGTGAACACTCGTGACATGGGTCTACATTCATGGAGAGTGAATTTCCGCTCTAGTCATTCTAGTCATTCTCTTGCTAGAGATCGTGACAGCTATTATTCGTTGTAATCTAGCCGCCTCTCAAGTACTCTTGTTTTTTGCTTTTTTAAAAGGGACCAGATGACGACCAAAGAATCGATTCGGTGACAATTAGAAAGACAGTTGACAGCACCTGAAAATGGCAACCGAGACAAACTGGGCTGGCATTCTATTTCATTTCTTTCGTGAGGAAGAACCAAAGAAAAGCTATGTATAGATCTTCTGAAATATCCCCCCAGTATCCTGAGAGAGTGTGTGTGTGTGTGGGGGGTGAAATCCCTAACAGGATAAACCCAAGTTTTTCAATCAACGCTAACGAACAAACGACAGTGAGATGCATCTATGGGATGGAATGTGAAGAACTCCTCGGTCTATAAATCCATCAGATCAGGATGAAATGTTTGGATGAGGATGAACGAGTGCAAAACACAGGTTCACACCCTGCTGAGACGCAGGAGGAACATAGTCATGACTTGCATCACTGGATCTAGTCAACGCGCCTGTCCCTTGGAGTAATTCGAAAGCAGACTAGATGGCCCTTGCGAATAACAAAGGCGAACGGTAACAATACGAAGAAGGCATGAGCGAAATCTTGCTAACAACAACCATGAGTGACGCTGACAGACGACTGCAGACAATGATAACCCTTATCGTAAGTTATGAGTCTGAAAGATTCAGCCTCTTCGGTACAGGGCAATGCAGTTGGGTCACTAGAAAACAAAAAAAATTTGGGAGGAACTGAGATCTCTAAGGAAACAGTTCAAGTTGACCAGTGCGGTGGAACGTCAGCTAGTGGCAGAACTTCTAGGAGAAGCCGAAAACAATTCGCGAAGCAGAGTGCACAGTAGATGAAGTTAACACCTTCCTTCGCAGTACTCCAACCGAAAGGACAGGAACAACAAATCCCTGATATGAGGGAACCTGACTGGAAAGAGGTCCAGGAGGTAACAAGATCAAACTCAATCCAAGAACCCAACGGACAATTGTGCAGCGTATTTAAACGCTGTTCCAGATTCCTCCAGTAACTGCAGAAGATCCTGAGTGATCTGGCGGAGAGACAGAGTGGTAGTAGGCGTTGTGGTTCGCGCAGCTCCTGAGAGAGGCAAAGGAAAGCAAGATCGTCCAGGTTGCCTAGGGGTCCATACCAAACAAGCTGGTTGAAGAGGCTTTACCAAGGCACTATATTAATAGCATGATCGTCAACATCTTTTTAGAACTATACGGGTGAGTGTTAGCTTTGGGTTTACAATATCAAAGTGGCATTGGCTTGAGCAGGGAATTATTGCCGGCTGCACCATCTCAGCCACCCTTTTCATCCTTATCATGAGCATGGTCCTAAAGTCAACATAGGTAGTGATGAGGATCCCTGGTGAATTCTAGTGTGCAGCAGCCATCAATCAGAGCTTATATGGACGATTTGACAGAAAAAAATTAACAGTCCTTGACAACAGGCGGGTCTTAAAATGACTCGAACAGCTCATATCATTGTCAGGAAGGAGCTTTTAACCATCAAAATGTTGAAGAAAGACAAAGTGACGTCGGTCACTTTACAATTTTCAGGGTCCATGGGCCTCATTCCAACATTGAAAGAAAGGCCTGTTAAAAGCTTGGAGGAACTCTTCGATTGCAGCGTGAAGGACACGGTTGCTGTATTGAATCTCATGTAATCTGGAAGATGAAACAAATGCCACTCCGCGAATATGGCTTAGCCTACTGAGGAACTTGAGCAGTACTGCTTTGTGCAGATCCACTAATACACTGCAATTCCCTTTTAGTTGACCCTCGGGAAAATTCGTGACACAAACAAGAGATGCTACGGGGTATAGAGGCTCCAATGACCCCAAAGTGGTACAGCAGGTGTTTCGGTCTGCATAGACGAGAAGTGGATTGTTGACAGAGAGTTACAGGCGACAGATGAACTGTTGGGGCAGAAGGCCCGTGAGTATGATGACAACGGGATGATCAGGCCTAGGCTACTTTCTAAGCTTCCAGATCAACAAGGCCAAAGGAAAAGAGTGACAAGATCTCCTCCAGGAGGAAACGTAAGAACTGCCTTCAGTTGCAAAGGAGGTACAGTTCAGCAAAATGATAGTACTAGGCCAGCAAGGGTCCCAGAGAAGGTGGGAGATCACAGTGTGGCAGGAGATCATCTGGTTTGGTTTTTGCCATATCAAATTCCTAGTCCAGGTTGTCTATGATACCTTAGTAAATTTCCACGCATGTGGCTAGAGTGATACTCCTTAATGTCTTCTGTGTACCCCTTAAGCACTTACTTAGCCCTAAGGCCTTCAGTGACGGGCGTTAACGCTGGCAACCCGACCAGTAGTTAAAGGCGATTACGGAAGTGGTCATTGCAGCCATTCAGATTAGTAAATATCATCCCAGGAAGAAGACAGTCAACTTTATCAAAGTCGAAAAGATACATTATTTGCTGCCAAAGACAAGATCGTGTCTGCTCTCTACAGCCCCAAACTGCCAGCTGAGAGAGGATCTTGGGAAGCAAGCAAAGTTCCCTAATCATATATCTCAGATATGAATCCGCCAAGACATGATCATCTTCTCAAGTTCAAACAGACAGATGATCGTGCAGGAACTAACAGTGCCCTGGGAAGAAAATATAGAGCACGCTCAAGTGAGAAAACTCACCAAATACCTCATGAATACTCGTAAAACAGTGCAGAGAGTCAGGCAGGCTCTCTGCAGGCCGATCAGAGGTGGGTGCCGGAGAATCCCAGGGCGTTAAATCTGTAAGACCTTGACAAGGCTTAGAATAACGGAGGCTGCGAAGAGGAAGGCAATACGTGCGATAGCGGAAACAGTGAGGGAAGCCACCGGGTGATTTTGGATTAAGGGAACAGGCACTTGGACTGCTGATGTTTTAGAAATAGAAAATAAATTTCCGTTCTTGCTCTTCGTAGCTAGTAGACAGTTTAATTCAGTTGGGTTAGGGGATGAGATTAGAAAGTGAAGTCCGTGCATACCTGGGAATCAAAATTGTGACATCTCGTAAAGAGCTTGAGTGAAATGGTCAAAATCTGAAACGTCCACTGCCACCGGCAGTCGCTGTGCATTCTGTTCCTTGCTTAATCGGTGAGAAGGAGTTTGAGTGAAACCAGGTGACTTGCTTCCCTCCTTTAAGTGGAGATAGCAACATCTCAAGAGGCCGGAAGTCGCACTCCATTGGTTATGATGCCACCTGATTTACACCTGACTCATGTGTATATGCAAGAAACCATTCAGGACCCGTGCAATTGTGAGTGACTATTCAACTGCAAAGAGCAGTGAGTAATACCATTTATGCCCATAGAAAATCTAATGATGAACGAGGAAGAGACCGTTGATCGCTGTAGTCGAGATGCGAACCGGGATTGATCAAGTCTCGGCTTGCATTGTCATCAAATCAATTATTATTCCATGATGTTGGTGACAAAAACAAAAACAAGTTCAGCACAAAAAAAAAAAAAAAAAAAGGAAAAAAAAGAAGAAACAATCGCCCCGTTGAGAAAACGAAAAGAAATGTTGACAGAGCGGAGATAGAGAATAAAGTGTAAATCAGTGGGAGGAATATTACCCACAAGGGTGCCAACGGTGATCTGAATGGAGGCCTATATGTTGTCACATGCAAAAACTATCCGTTTGTTTTATGTCGTTTAAGTCAGGAAATAAGAGGATGCTAAAACAAAAACAACTTCTTCAACTATTAATTTCTGTTTCCGATATGTTATTTCATTCTGCAAGCACGTGCAGGTCGTTCTAAATCTCCTAATATCTGCTGTAAATAATTCAATATGAAACTGACTTGGCATTGCCAAAAATGAAATCAGATAATGGAAAGCAATGTTCATTTTGGAAGACGTATTGTCATGGTAATAACCCCGAGCATTCATTTGGCCAAATGTACTAGATGATGTAAGGTAATCATTTTCAATCGGGACAATATTGCCCCACGAAGGGAGCGAAAGTCGAGTTGAGGGGGGCGTTAGATTAACAAAAACAAAACGGGATAAAAAGTTGAGAAGCCTAGTTGGAAATCATTGATCATTACTGGAACACTTGAAATAGTTCCAAAAATCTTTCTTTAAATCCTGGAAGAAGAATTGAATCTCTTCAGACAACAGCATTACTGAAATCGACAAGAATACTGAAGAGCGTGCTAGAATATCGAGGAGACTTGCTGTCACCTAATCCTCAGCGAGAACAACCAGATATTGGTGTGGAGATTCCTAAAAGATAATTGATATGCAGCTACAATATAAGTGAACAAGAAGTAGTTTAATGAGTTAATCACAAGGAAAATGTATCTATTGCTTGATAAATTCGCAAAATGTTCCCAGTACTATTATCACTGCTACTGCTAGACCACGGACTAATAATGATAGTGACTTTTTGGCGAAGAAGTAATAGAAAACATAAAAGCGGTCATATTTCCAGGCTTTCAAAATAACTGGATCAAATATTCATGATCACTGAAAATTATAATAAAAAAACAAAACAATATTAGTCTAAAATCACTGCCGAGATTGTCACGTGTTTTTCATGATGATGAATGTGTCACTCAGTCCTGGATTGATCTCTGTGGTAAGCGGGGACGACTTCATTTTTCATTCATAATTTTCACAGCTTGAGGAACGGGAAATAAATTGGCTGAAAGATAGAGAATGATAGAAATGAGAAAAAGAGACGGATCAAATGTAGAATTCGGGTCCCGAAGTTGAGTCGAGTTAAAAGCGCATATTTTCAGATGACACCGTGATCAACATTTCATTCAATTAAACAAAACAAGGATGGAATGTAGAATCCAACCCCCTTTAACTACATGAAAGAATACCTTGAACAAATAGTGTCACAACATTTGAAGAACTTATTAATTGAATTAATCAATTTTGGGATCTTAATCCAACATTTGATCCAAAGAGACATGAAGGGTGAAGAATGAATAGAAGAGTGATTCTATGTGTATGTATGTATGTCTGTGCGTATATGTGTGTATGTGTCTATGCTTTGTGTGTATGTATCTACGTATCAATGTGTGAATATTTATCCATGTTGCGTATGTAAGTATAAATGTGTGTGCGTCTGTGTATGTGCGTACGTACATGTATATATTTTTCTGTATATGTGTCTCTGGGTGCATGTTTGCATACGCGTGTATGTAAGTCCATGTATACACGTGGATATATTTGTGTATGTTTATATGGATGTGTGTATCTGTTTTACATACGTGTATGGGTGTACATGTGTGTACAAGAACTAATAATTCAAAAATGATCTAAAATTATCTTTGAAAATGTGTATGTATATGTGTGTGCAGAAGAGAAGACCAGAAGGAGTGGGAGGAGAGGATGGACTACAGATTGGAGCAAAAAGAGGGAGGGAGAGAGGGAGAGAGAGAGAGAGATGTGTGGGAGAAAAAACTGTTTATATCTGTACCTTGCATAAATGAATCACCGTAGCCTGCGTGTGTACAAGGACTAATAATTAAAAAATGATCTAAAATTATTTAAAAAAAATAGTTTAAAAAACTTTTATCCAAGATTTTCTAAAAAAAAAAAGGTTCAATATGACCTTAGAGACTACCAAAAGCTCCTTTAGAAAAAACAAAAACGAACATACGTTTTTTAGATGGTGTTTAGTGATGAACTCATCCAAATGTTCAAGGTTGTGGCCCAAAACATATGACCAGGTGTGCCCGGAGACACCAACAGAAACACAGACTCACTAAGAGAAGAGACTCTGTAGCCTACTAAGCCTAGAAAATCTGTGACATTTTGTCCACGCTCAAGGCCAGCATGAGGGTTTAATGCACCCGAGGTGAGACCTAAAATTTGCGCAGGGTTTTCATGTGACCTAGGCGAAACTTGAAATCTACAACTATCGTTTGGAGTTGTCCCCAGGTACCTTTGCCCCTCAAGCGACCACCAAGGTTTACCCAACGAACAGGCCGACACTGTCCGCATTTGAAGTGTTATTTCCTTCCTGGTTTGAAGTTTGTCGACTGATGCCTGCAGAATAAAAATCTCAGACCTCTCAGCTTTCATTAGTATACTTTATCTCGTGTAGGTGAGAGCAACGTCGTTTTTTTCATTTTATTTTGTCTCTATTTTAAGCGTCTGCAAATGCAATTAAAATGGATACAGTATTTTCCGGTCGATGAGACGCACATAAAGCATTCTAACATTGAAGATAGAAAGAAATAACCATTTTTGGCATAATACGTTTTTTTTTCTTTTAAAGAGAGTAAATATGCTGTTCAAAAAATTAATCTCGAAAATAATACGTCTTTAATTGTATACATTGAAGCATAATATTGAAGATATTCGTCCTATAAGCAATACAATTTATCGTTTAAGTAGATGCAACGACGTTCTCTATTTTCTTGTGGATGAGACCTGACAATTATTCTATCAATACAGATATTTGTTGAGGTAAACGTTGGCTTTCAATGGCGAGCAAAAGTTCCAGAAATTTATACCTAAAACGTCGGGGTTGCCTTGTGACTGAGATATTAGTTCATTTCCCGCTGCCGCCAATGTTCAGTGTTCGAGATTCGGTAAAAAGTGAAAGTTTCGATTGTAGATTTTCGAAGTCAGACTTGCCGTTGCAACTTGGGATATTGGAGCAACCCGACCTTCTCAGCCCAATGTTCCTTCATTCAGCTTTGTGTCAGACGATGCTAAGGTTATTAAAGAGGGAAGAGCGTTTTGCGTGTGTACTTATTTGTTCGAGAAATTCATCTTAAGGCCATATTCATAGAGCACATGGTAATGAACAGATTCACTGTCTATGGAGGACATGCATTTAAGTTCACTTGGACGTCTCTATATGTTGATGCGTATATATGTGTCACAAAATGTATGATTAGATTAGACTGACCACTTCAGTGAAGGACACTTTAAACCAGGTCCTAGAAGGCGCGTTGAAGGCTGCTACAAATCTAATCTAGATGGTACTAATATTGCGTTGATATAGCATATTACATTAGTGCAAGGGCGCACTAACTACTTGGGAAATGAACTATGTGGTGCGAAACTCTCAAGTAGGGAAAACATATATTTCGAAAATCAGAATTCAAATTTCTTCGTTTTACTTAAACTGGAATCTTACTGACACTGGGGCTGATTCCCAACCATTTGAAATGGTTGGGAATCAGCCCCAGTGTCAGTAACAATCCAACACTGAAGACAGGATGCAAAAACTACCAATTCACTAGTTCGGTACAATTTGATTACATACACACAATGAGTGCAAAAAGTATTCGATATATTTCAATAGGTTTATCTTAAGATCCTTATACACCTTCAAAATTGGCAAAATTTTGACCCACCTAATATTTTTTTCAATGTTCAATCTTGTTTCAATAATTTAACAAAAAAATTCGTACATTTTAATCTTAGATTCAAATTCTGTCCCCTTTGAAGCTGTGGGAGAATATCAAAATTAACTTTTTGAAATGTATCGGATATTTTTTGCACTGATGATGCATCTATATATATTTCTGATTATCAACTATTCCGTGTATGTATGTGTGAATATAAATATGATTCCACAATTGCTGCAGACTTTCTGTCGAGACTGTTCATATAACCATTCCTAAAACGATAACAGATGTCTTTTTCTCACATTTTTTCATCATTGTAGAGTAAATGAATGAATCATGAGCACTTAACAGGCGTGCTAAGCTATTCAGAAACCATCCATATTTCATATTTTAAACAGAGGATCTCGCCATGACAGCTAGGAGGTTGATAGCAAACTGAAATACAATAAATACGCCTGGATGAAGACGAATTGACACTCACGCGCATGCGTACATTTACGCGCTCTACTAATAACTTATTTTCAAGATAAAATTTCCATCATCAAGTGTTTTATGCCTTTTGAAGTTTTATGATTTTCAACTTCACTAAATTGAATATCATTTTTGTTTTTAAAAAACGTTTTTACTTTTCTTCATCCGAATTATTAAATGTCTTACAATACGTATCTACTTTCCTGAACATGTTTAATCTCTCGTATAATTGCAGAATGTAGAACTGATCTCTGTACAGGCAAAGTCGATGAGTCTCGTTGCCTCTAGGTCACCGAAGAGAAATAAAACCGTAGTTTTAAATCAATTCACTGAACTCCATGAACCGGCGGTCAGACTATAAATATCAAACTTCATTATCACGTATTCCTCTCTCGGCATTGATTAAAGCTATGTGCAGTTTATGCCACGGTAACCTTTCCGTTGGCTTGGGTTTGTCAGGAAAGCTTCCGTTCAGTTCTGGCGTCGATGAGTCTTGGTCAGACGATGCTTTGTCGGCGGTCGGTGACTTCTCCCCTCCTCGGATGACTGTTCAGTGTTACCACAAATGAACATAACCACCACACAAACCGTCCTGTTTCGAAGATTCTCCGAGCTAGTCTACTCGGCATAATATTTTGGCCTTAATCAAACTCGCTCAAATCTTCCTTCTTATCCATAATTGCAGTACTCGTCATACATATATATATGGTTCATCAATAATTGTAATGATGAGGAAATATTTACTTCCAACTTAATCTCTTCCTTTGTCATTACGCTTAAGCTAACGCTTCCCCATTAATCACATAAATCGAACATTATGCAGCGAAAATTTCAGATAAAAATTCAAATAACTGTGGCTTTTTTATCCCCTCTCACATGCAAACGCATACACGCATACACACACACACACACATATATATATATATATATATATATATATATATGATTGACATCGCGTCCGTCTGTTCACCACAAAGAGTCACGCGGAACGCAACCGATTTACAAAATTAACGACGGAAATTCGGTGTGATTTGGACTTGTACCAAGCCAGCTGACAGTCTGGTACATTACTCATGATGCCAAGATAACAGAACAGGTGTAAAGATTAAAGTGTATTTACTATAAAAGCCCAAACCTGGTTTTACGAAGATTTATTTCGATAAAATAAAATGTAAAGTTGTTACATAATTTAAGTCATCCTGGACTTATTTTAAAACTTGAATAGGATTTTTTAAAAGACTTAGTTGATTAAAGTTTATAAAGCTCTGAAAACACCCGGGCCTTATAATTTTTACTTGAATAATCTCACAACCCCCACCCCGAAAAAAAAACAAACTTAGATACATTGTCTTTTTATATTCAACACAACTCCATCCTTTAAATCAATGGTTTAGATCCTATGCTCTATAGTGGTAGCATTGATGAGTAAGACTCCAGGGTCGTAAGTTCAACAGGAGTGCCCTGGCAGATGCAAGCTAGTTATGGATTCTATCGCTCCTTTGTGGGATTGTTCTAACTGTGAAATTAATTTGTGGTTAGACCACTGGACGAGAACATTTGTTGGATGCCTACGCATTGAAGGAGAATCATGATAGTACGGCTGTCTCTGACTCTAAGCACATATTTCTAAGACAGAGTAGCTCTCTGTAACGTTGAACAGAGATCTTAGACACTCCAAAAGGAGCAGATGTGCGCTGACAATTGGGGTATGCTACTCCCTCAGAGGATCGACTTGACAATAAAGCAGTCTGAGCATATTGAAACCCAGATCCAAAACACACCTCTGAAACAAAATGAAAATCTGTTCCAGCTACTATTGAGTTTTGACTTAGTATAAGTCCAGACTTCCTCCCCCAACGAACTTTTATGGGGCCAATAGTAACCCCTCTCTTTTTAGCCAACTTAACTTCAGCCACAGTTTGAAGGTAGAAAAACGAAAAATAACATCAGTAGATACCAGAAAACAACTTGGAAGAGTATGTGAGGAGAGAAGGTACTGTTTTTACACTGCAGAGAAACGTGATAGAACCTCACAAGAGAGTGTTTTTCATTATTGAAGCATGGAAAATACACTGTTAAGTTTAATCTAAGAACCGTAACAGAAATTGTTAGGAAAAATACTACCAATAACAACGATGAAAGAAAGGAGAAAAACAATACAGTTTATTAAAAAAAATGATACAATACAACAAAACAGAAAATCTTCGATCAACTGTAAATCTTTGTCAGTCCTGATTCAAATGTACGCAACTTTTGAAGCGTTGATAGTGCGTTCTGCGAAGAAAAAACAAAATAGAATTTGAACGACACACATCAAAGTAGTACTACTGCTAATAAAAGAATCAAAGTAAGAGTGATAGGCATGGCTTCCATTATTGAATAAAAAATAGACTTGGAAAATGGAGTGCAGTTTCAAAAGTTAAAGGAAAGTGGGAAACAGGTTTGAAAAGATACTCATCCTTGGAAGTGGGTCTGTCTCTTGTAGGTGCCAAAGTCAGTGACGATGTTAGGGTCACTCTTCAACTTTTCTATTCCAGCCCCTACTACTTATCAATTCTTTTATAGGGGCAAGACACTTGTAAGCCGAGTCTGATGGGGAAAGGGGGCCCCCATTTCCAACTGCTCATCAAGTATTTTGTAAACAGCACAAAATACAATTTTTATCTGAATTCTGTTACACCGCCCGTATTAATCATATTGTATGGTAGAGTCGGACTATTTTCCTTGTCTATGTCAAGAATGTGGAATTGCTACTGAGAGCGCATGCTCGGTAGGACTGGAAACATCAAATCCACTTTTTAGGGGTGGGTATCTGGGTTGTATTGTCGGGTTACTTTCGAGTTTCTCCTCTTGCATTGGATAATCTGTTTTTAGCTTTTTGAAAAAAGAACTCTCTTATGAGGAAAGGCTCCCAAATGCTATTGATCTCAATGCTCAGTTAGTTGATTGATTCGACTGATAAAATTATGTGTGCTGCTTCATTTAGTCGTTGTATTCACCAATTGTTTTCCCTGTCAATAAATTGTACTTTATCTCAGTGACCTGTGACCACCTAAATGTGATCCGCCATGCCAGATTTGTACGTGTCACTGCGTGTTACGGTTTCCCCTGTTCTCTTCAATTCTTATAATCTTCATGCATCAAAAGTGTTTCTGGGAAAATCAAAAGATGTCAGTACAACATCCAGACGGTGTTCCGAAGTGAGACCATCCAATACTCACGAGTTATGATGTAATAAAGAGCCATACTGTTTGTATCATGAATTATCACACACTGTGATTCCTTCACAATTTTTGACTGTAGATTAGTCATTCCGTCATAGCTTAAAAAAATACTGATCAGGGCTGGGTAATCTTTGATGAGACCCAATGAAACAATAGCAAAATATTAGATAAAAATACAAAAAAGCTATGGTTCAATGAAGGTTTTATAAAATTGCGTGGAAAAAAAGACTGTTAGGCTGTGACGGAATCATTATGGTAACTTTCCCCCGGAATCTTTGAGACAAGGTCTAGAGAGCATATTGTTGCAGCTAAATTCAACTCTTTATTCCGTTCGTATCGACTAAACATTGATAATATGAAAATCACTTATAATCATGACATTGTACTTATAACTACATATTTGAAGAGAGGGTAAGGTCTAGAAATCATATTGTTGGAGTGAAGTTCAAATTTTCTTTCTATTCGTATCGACCAAAATGTTTTTTGTAACTTCTCCCAGGTTTTGAAATATGAAACTCACACAGCATCTAGAACAAATATGAGGTCATTTTCTCACGATGTTGTCCTTGAGAACATGAAGAGGAGATATGCTTCACATGGAGAACTTTACAAGTAAATATCTTGTTTCAGCACCAACAGATTCAACGGAGTGAACGTCACTCCTGAAAGGATGGACCACAATATAATTGCAGAAGCAATTGCCGATATAGATGTTAGAGCACTGCAAGATGGGCTTGTATCATTTGCAAACAGTTAGAACAACTTCAGAGAGGATTTGGGGGGCGGAAAGTGATAGTTAAATTTAACCCGAAATTGACTTTGATGATGAAATGGGCGAGTAATCTTCTGAGTTGAACGTTAAGAAAAATGGCTTATTAGAATTGTTCATCATGTGCATTCAAATTACTCTGTCAATACAGGCTTGATAGCCTACGCAAATGAGTATGTTGCACACAAATATTTGATAACATTAAACATTACACCATGTACATGTAAACGATCATTTTCCAAGCAACATTGTTAAGTCAAGACTCAGATAAACACATCAAGAAACACTGATCTTCATTGAAGTTGAAAAGGAAATGGCTTGCAAATTGAAAAAAGATAAAGATTGTATCATCAATAGGATTCCAGTACGACGTGCAATCCCGTTGCTTTATAAAAGCGTATCATCAAACTCGTTAATAAACATATGAATATGTTTATCTGGAAAAATCCATCATTGTTTGGTTTATAATTATATAAATGTAGATAACTGTAATTGTAATCATCAGTCGGCCCCTGAGTTTATGTATGTAATGTTCATGGTCACCGGAAGAGTGGGGTCTCACAGAATAGATACAAGGATTCCCCGAGAAGGACCCTCATGTCCTTTGGCATTCACACTCGCCAGCAAAGGCAACTGCCCAGAACTGCGACACAAAGCCTGTCAACCAGTGCCGAAACTAACCACTGAACGAAGGTAGAGGAAATAAAGCTGTAGCACAAGGTGGGAGCTTCCTTCGGTTGCCAGACTTTCTTTTGCAACCGCTGCGGAAAATTGTACTCTGTGCTACAGTGTTGAGCCAAATACTTTGGCATAGGTATTGCTCTATAATAAACAGACTAACTTTTGGCTATTTCGATACATAGTATGGATTGCAAATTGCAAACGATATGAATTGTCATGCATGTATAAACTGAATTCCAGAAGCAGTCGAGGAGAATAATAATAAAGAAAGAACAGTAAGATATTTTAAAAAAAAGTACGTTTATTCATAAACCAAGTCTTGATTGATTTTCAAACGTATTTTTTCACACCCGTAAAATCTAAAATTTTGATAAAAAGGCAACTACAAATTTTCCAAAAGGAACCATATTTTTGTTTTATTGCTTTTTTTTTCGATTTATGGCATAGTTTACACGTATCCAGGTAATATTTTGAATAAATATTCAACTGATTTCATTTCTCCGAGGATATTTCTCCATAGAAAGGTTAATACTTTTTAGTTTCTTAAGAATATTTTATAGAGATTTCAAGAAAATAGATAAAGGAAGGGCGATTGATTGATTAAAAAAAGAATATTCCCACAAATTCTTACAATGTACCGCTTTCATCATTAAATTCATTGATTCATGAACAAATAGCGAAAATTTTATCGAAAACAGTGATTAGTTGATTTCGTTTGGTAGATTTTTAAAATCTGTGTTTCGCATGTATTTACAAATTATTACATCGTATTGTTTACAACGTGTAAATAGCATTTCAAAGACAAAATCCCCGGTTCTATACATTGGACACAAATAGTTCTTATATCAGAATTTTTACCAATGATTTTTCTTGCGAATTTTTACTCAAATAATCGCAATAAAATTAACAGGTTTCGGACGTTTTTATCGATACGCATAATTTTGTCAGAAGTATGCAGAGGTTCCCCAATGCTTAAAAAAAGCATATGGTACTGGAACTATAGCATTTAAGATCAACATTGAAAAATTCTGGCATATAAAATTCAAATTAACGCAAGAAAATCATGGACACGAGCGAACGTATCAACTCTCAGCTTTCCAGGCTAAACCATCAACTACAGTGAACAGCTATTATTTTTACGCCAACTGCTTCAGACTTCGACCCGATTTAATCTTTGTTTCGGAGTGTGTATTATAAGCTTTGAGAACAACTTATGACCATATTATGTAATGATACTACAAAAACAGAATTATATAGAAAATCAGCTTCAGTAAATGTATTTTCATTGAATTCATGCTTACAAAATCTCATCACATAAAGGAACACGGGGTGTGCTGTCGTTATGTTGCTCACCTTTGGCCCGTTGATCACTCTCACATCGCTCTCCAATGATCCATGATAATAATGAGTAAGTTTGATATTTATTATGATCATCATATTTGGTGGGTGTTCAGCGCTCACATAGCACACCCAAAATATATGCCTGATATAATCTCTTTTCTTCTCATTCATGCTTTAGCCTCGATCTTTACCACTGCAGGCGCGACTATTTACTTTCCTTTGCTCCGTCCGTTCATCTATTAATCTTCCTTTCCCTGGGGCCTTGTCTTCCAACGTTTTTAGTCTTTTCCTCGTCTTGTACCCTTCCCCTCATAGTCCCTATCCCTGCCATCTTCACATGCAATCTTTCTGTGAGTATTCTCTTCGTTCTTGCAACGATCATGTCGTTTTTCTTTATCTCCCTTCTTCCACCGAAGTTGCCAATCTAGATATTTCCATCTAGATCTAGATATTTTTGCTTGTTATTTAGATCATAGGTGTAATTCATATTTACACCTATGATCTAAATAGTAACCAGAAACATCTAAATCTAGATGAAAGAATGTTTCCAATTTGAACTATAGTAACAAAATGGGTAAGATTTTTTTGATAATGTAAGTAATATTATGATAAAGTAGACGTTGTCGATACAAGTCTCATTAATTTTTGTAGAGCGATGGCCTAGGAAGCACATCTTTACAAAAGAAAGTGGAGAAAGACAAAATTTAATAAACCAGAAACACTTATATCAAGTATAACAAACAATACAAAGGAGATAAGATTAATATGTCAACTGTAATATTTGTGTGAGTGCAACTTGTTCGTCCTTTGACGGGTCAGAAAAATTAATGATTGAAAGTTCGTAGATGCGTGTACAGACTTAATATGGTCATATCTCTTACCTTGAGACTTTGAAGTTCAATTTAATGCATTTTTTCTTTTTATTTCTATGCCTTTTTATTAAATCTAGGTTGAACTCTTTGTGGGGAAGTTATTCTCACCATTTAAGATTTTCTTACACACAGGGCTAGAACATATTTTTTCGGACATCTTATATGGTTGTCCGTTGTCTGTCTAACAGAGAGAAATATATCTGCTTTTTGGGGCCCGATATGTGTCACGTGACTACATATAAGAATATTCATCTTTTAGAAACTGTATTTGCATACGCACATTTCCATTCTTAAATGTTCTCAACATAAGTGAAATTTTAAAAAAAGTCAATAATGACGATTAAAGTCTCTACCACAAATAATTCATTAATAATATTTTTTCGAGTAAATGTTAATGATTGAAGTCACAATTAATTTCAGGGGAATCTAAATGTTTCTGGATGTTTTTGATTCAATTTTAGATGTAAATCTGGAAATAAATTTGGCAGCATTGCCTTACACTGCGCATTCTCACTTCGTACTCGTCACCTCTACCTGTCTCTTATAAAACCACTTCATCGGCTCTTCTATTAGCAGTGGTCACATGACCAGGGCATTAAACGCGGCAGTGACAGGCTTAAGTGTGGGATTATCGCTACTTAATGTGAGTCGCCCGATTTCGTCACCCGTCCGCTTGAAAAGGCATAAATAAACCGGTGCAAAATACACTAACAATTCAAAACGACAACCCTTTCCGATCAACCCATGACTCTCATATTTCAACACTCTCACTCCGACAACCCAACACATTCTCCCAACCTCTTAGATTAATTATTCTTGATCTTTTTTTCCTCTTTCCTCTTCTTTCTGAGTCTCTTTCTGACACCTCGAAACTCCCCCCTCACTCTCTCTCTTTCTTTCTTTGAATATCATTTCTTGAAACTGTTTTTCTCCCCCCTTTCTTTCTTTCTTTCTTTCTTTCTTTCTTTCTTTCTTTCTTTCTTTCTTTCTTTCTTTCTTTCTTTCTTTCTTTCTTTCTTTCTTTCTTCCTTTCTTTCTTTCTCTCTCTCTTTCTTTCTTTCTTTCTTTCTTTCTTTCTTTCTACTGGGGCTCTTCTTATACTTATTGACTCTCCTTTATATTCTCTTTCCGTTATTTTTGGGGGTGGTGGTGCTGGTGGTTCATTTGTTTTTTATTTCTTTCTTCCTTTCATTCTTTCTTTCTTTCTTTCTTTCTATCATTCATTCTCCTTTCTTTTTTCACCTCTTTCTGCATCTCCTTCCTTCCCTTATTTCACTTCTTCCATTTCTTTGTCCGACACGCTCTAAGAAATAATGAATGGGATGCAGTAAATTGGAGTGGTTAGGAGTTAAAAACACATTTTCCCTATTTTAAAATAATTTCTAGCTTGCATCATCATCGTCATTTTTTTTATTATTATTATTATTATTATTATTATTATTATTATTATTATTATTATTATTATTATTATTATTATTATTATTATTATTCCATAACCTTCCGTACGTTTGCAATCTTTTTTCTTCATAAAAACCTTTTCGGGCAGCTGGCGTGAACGATAGGCTGTGAACGAATGAGATGAAAAACGAGAAACGGAA
Source organism: Thysanoteuthis rhombus (assembly GCA_963457665.1). NCBI lineage: Eukaryota > Metazoa > Mollusca > Cephalopoda > Oegopsida > Thysanoteuthidae > Thysanoteuthis > Thysanoteuthis major. The sequence continues at coordinate 15,778,550 of OY735203.1, forward strand.
ATGTAAAGAGTGTGAGATAAAGTATGGGATAAAACCACGGAAAGGGGGGTGAGGATTTAAAGGAGGAAGAGTGTTGGGGGATGGGGAGAAGAGAGAAAGAGAAAACAGTAAAAGAGAAGGAGAAAATGCAAAAAGAATTATTGCAGTAAATAGTATTCGAAAAGGAATGACAAAAAGAAATTGATTCACTAACTGCAAATGACGGAAATTTCCGTTTTTGCAGTTTTATGTCTAACTCAATAAAGTTTTTTGTTTTTATTATGATTGATGGAAACTCAATTTTATCCGTGAGTCAGGGCTTTTATATTGCAATGACTCATTTGCAATGTATTATTCCAATGGACAAGGGCTTTTATCTTGCAATGGATAGCTATTGCACTAGCCACCTTCTGCAGTATAGAAAAAGGGGAAAAGGCATATGAAAAGAAAGAAAAATAATAAATGAAAGAAAAGGATAATGACTGCGATATACAAAGATCTATAAAGAAATGCGACGTAGCAAAAACTCCAACAATAGAGGTAATGACTAAACTCTACACGACGGGATGACACCAACTGACTATATAGACGGAAGAAAAAATAATATCGTGTCCAAATGGCTATAACAGGATTTATAAAATGCACACACCAGAGTATCAAAAAGATAGTGCAACAAGTGATGAAATAATAATCGTAGGGACAGTGAGAACTACCACAATGATAGAAAAATCGGGAAAAGAAATCACTCTGAAGAATTTATATGTTATTAATAAACCCATCAAAATAAGACCCCCAAAAGGCCAGAAAAGCTTTTTCCTCAGAATAAAAAAAAAAGAAAAAAAGAGTTTAGAAGGGGCGTAGTTGTGTACAGATGCCAATTTTCAAGTCTGTAGACAAAACGGTATGGCCAGAAGTGCTGAAAGACACAAACAAGCACAAAGAAACAAACACACGCACATGAAAAAAACAAAACAAAAAACACTTCGCCCTCTTTGATGATTACAGTTTTTCAATAACGATATTAATCGTATAGCAACGGCTATTTGCAGTAAGGTTTTCCTTGCTATCCTGAAGTATAGTGTTCCCATACAAAACCTTTGTAAGCCGAAATAGCGTTAAGCGAATAAGCAACTACGATTAATTCATATGATAAAACTTTTTTAGTGTTCCTTGACCCGAAAATGGAGATGAGGGTATGTTAGGCTGATACGTCGATGGTTGGGCAGGCACATGAGACTCGGGTGTAGGAAAGTGAGGGAGGGGGCGCTGCATCTATCAAGGTTCACTGGAAAACAAACGCTGAACGCTATTTTCACTCTTTTCCTTCGCAAAAGCGGGAAAGAGGCATAAAGTGAATTTTCGAAAAGTGGGTATACACTGGTAACAAAAAAGTATATATTGTCCAAAGGGCTAATATTAATGATGATTACAATGTGCAGAAAATAGAATCCAGAATAGTAATAAAATGTCATGGCCCATTAGTAGTGTAATGTAGAGGAAAGCACAGGAGTGTCGAATATCATTGGTTTTGAGTTTGTTTATCACTGAATGGGTTTGAGAAAAAGGTATGGAATGAAAGTTGACTGCATTGACTTGAATCAAAAGAGCGACATTGATTAAACAAGCCTGAAAGTCGGACTATAAATGTGCGAGTACTCTCCCTTGCGCTTTTAGATGTACATGGAGGGGGTGGGAAGAAACGAGAGATTGTGGTAATATCTCGGTGTGTCAGCCAGTCAGTCAGTGACGACAATTGATACTAGAGATGCTATCGCATCTAAAAATGTGACTATTATAACAATGCTACGGTAAATATGTCTAACTTGGACGATACTAATAATATTGATGAAAGAACAACGCAGGAATGATAAGTTCGTTTATGACCGAAGCGAATATTTCTACATGAGATCTTTGCAAGGCGATCTGCACCATTTGCAGTTTCTTCCTATGAAGTTGCCTGATAGGTTGTCGGATTGAGCTGAAATATGGTACTGGAGACATTTGGACCAAGGTGCAACTTTTTTATACACCGAACGATAGAAAGAGCACTTAAGCTGGCTACAGCCTTTCCAGCTCAACCCTCCCTGATCACACGCCATTTTAAGTACAGAGACTCCTTAGCTGTCTGAACGATTTTAAGTACGCTAAAATATTTAAATGTATAGAGATAATTAAAAACATTCCCTTTAAATTTTTAATATAGATGCTAGAAATTAAATTTATGCGAATCAATTGATTCCACCTCTTTGATAAAAATAGAACTGTTACTATATAATGGAATGTTTGGTGTACTTGATTGTTTGCGTCATCGTCATTCTTCTTCTCGTTTTATTATAATTATTTTAAAAAATACCCCATTCATAATAATCATTAATTTTGGTCTTAAACGATTCCCAACCCTAACTTGCAGCATTTTAGTTGAATCGAAAAACCTTAAACAACAACGTTCGCAAAGTGTAGACTTGATGATGGTGATAAAAAAAATTAACGGAATGCTTCTCATCTGCAGTCTCGTACGACAGATGGAAAGTAGGGCCCAGGTTAGCATTATAGCAACATCGAAAATAAAACCCTCGACCTAAACATTAAACAGTTAATTTTTCTCAAAACTGACAAAAATCCACCAGAGACTGTCTCAATTGAAAGCACATAAGTTTACAAGGGAAAATACACTTTCATGATGAATCTGCCTTAAAAGAAATCTCTCAACCCAGAATTCGTAAGTTCAATGCATCGTGATAAATTAACATATCTATACTAAAACGTATATTCGTATTATTTATCAATACGCAAAGGAAATAATCTTGTCTTTTTGACAGTTACGCTGGTAGTAATAATAACTATTGATTACTGCACACCAAGTGAGAGAGCTTTGTTGCGACTTGACTGGCGCTATCATCTACAAGTACTAGAACAAGATTAGGACATTAAACTACAGATCCACAAGGAGATGATGGTGATGATGATGATGATGATGATGATACTACTACTACTATTACTACTACTACTACTACTGCCACCACCTAGAGCCATTTATAGAAATAGACCACGCTATCATATCATGGGACTTGTCTATCCACCCATGCAAAACAATAAAAGCTAATCGACCCGACATTGTTACTAAAGGCTTTAGAGAAAAGACATGCCTATTAATAGACATAGCAGTGCCAATTGTCTGTACAAGGGTTCGAGAAGTCAACTATGTATGAAGATTTGAAAATAGAAATTGGAAAAATGTGGCAGTCGGAAACGAAAACAATCCCTGTGATAGTCGGTGCTCCTTAACCAACCAAGAGAGGAATGAATAAACATCTAGAGAAAATACCTGGAAAACCATGTGTACAGAAAATCTAAAAAAAAATAGTTTTAGCAAGTTCGGTCCATACCCTAAGAAGAATATAATTATCTTCATATCTGTCAAATATTTTACGTTTGTAAATTATCATAAAAACTTTGCTTTCAGTAGAGCAAACTCAACTTTCAAGAACCAGAATATTCCATTCGTCCCAGAAAGGAGAGTATACAACCAATGCATCCTCTCGATAGCCAACTATGGAGCTGAAACGTGGAACCTAACCAAGAGACTGACAAACAAACTGAAAACCATGCAACGTACACAGGAGAGCATCATGATCAACATCACATGGATAGATCACAAGGCAGCACAGTACATTAGAGAGTCTTACACATCAGAGAAACCATCAGGAAACTCAAATGGCAATGGGCTGGTCGTGTTGCAAGAATGGCAGACAACCAATAGACATCATAGCTGACAACATGGATCCCCATGTGGAGCCGAGGCTGGCAGAATATGAGATGGCGAGACGAACTAGACAGGTTCAGGAAATATTGGCCCCGCGACGCCAACGATAGAGAGGTGTAGAGAATCTTTGGGAAGGTCTATGTCCAATGACAGATGATAAAAGACTGACGACGATGATGATGATGATTATTATTCCAGACTTAATTGTACATCTCTCTCCAAGAGAAATGATTCAACATATCCACACCCTCTCTCGTTTCAGGTCTCTGGTTGGTGACTGGATGGAGATATGAACTTGGTAGAAATCAGAAGCAAAAAGAATAATAAATGAATAAATGAATAAATAAATTAATAATAATAATAATAATAATAATAATAATAATAATAATAATAATAATAATAATAATAATAATAATCCAGGTTCTGAAATAGAGGCATAGCTTGCCCCCTAATAAAGGGGGGTCTCAAAAGTTTGTAATAAGTAGTTCACCTATTGCATTTCTAGGGACATATCTCACTAATTGTTCGAGATATGGGGGCTCAATGAGCCTAGCCCCCCAATAATCCCGCCTCTAGTTTGGAAAGGAGCCAGGATAGATTGATACGATTGCGTTTGGCGACAACGTGTAAAGGCAATGCCACGCCGTCAAATCTCACCGCTTCCTCCCTCCTCCCTGTCCCATTATGAGCTGGAGCCTTTTTTTCGCTTCTCCCTCACGGCTACTGCAGCAACGACTCCCGCGTGATTAACAGTTTCGCTTTCGTCCAGGCTAATAATTTTGTAGTTTGGAAAATTTATGATTTTTACCACTTCCGAACGATTCATCGTCAAATTATGTCTGTGCACCATTAACGGGTGTTTAATGCCAAGAGTATGGGAGACCCAAGGTATACACTTTTGGGAAGGTTTACGAAAGAGCTTGAAAACTATTTCCATTGAAAGCTGTTTCCACTTTGAAGTTTTAATGTACAAGAGCGATGGCATCAAGGCAAGGTTTAGAAATAACTGGGAAAAGCACTCTATTCTCGGTCCGATTGATCAGCTAAGAATCTGAGACCCCTTCGCCCAGAGGCTTATAGATTTACATCAAATACAAAAATTGACCCACGTCTTATTGGAATTTAAAGAAGAAAGAAAAGAAAAAAGAAAACGCATACACTTTGAGTTGACTGCAGATATCAGGGAATGCCCAGACTATCCACTTAATGTACAATGGCAAATTACTGGCAGAAAGAGGGAACCCCAGTGCCTGGTCGAATTACACTTTGCAACTGACGAAGATTCGTGTTTTCATGACTAAAATGTAAGAGGTTTTAGTTGTATGTTAAGTATTATCAAGACTTCATGACCCTGGTTCGAACATTTTTGACTGTGTATTCAGGAAGATGTTACACCATGTGTAGTTCACAATTATCTTATTGATCGTTTCCGGAAAATATGTTTCTCCTTTTTCTTAAGGAATTTCCATTCAGTTGATCACCGCATAAAAAGCAGTTTGGCCAAATCTGCTCCAACCGTGCAGCCTTTTTTTTTTCCTCTACCACAACCTCAGCCAAGCCTGGGACTATTTGTATCGAAGAGTGGAGAGAAACAGAGCTGGCACAAGGGTTTCATGCACCCTGGAAAAGACCTAAACTTTGAGCAAGGGTTTCATACACTCTAGGCTAAACCTGAGATTTGCACCCAGGGTTTTTATTTTATCGAATGTTTTTATTCAATTAAATACGCCCCACGGACTTTTGTGCTCTGCCTAGATTCGCATAATAGACGGGCCTACGACGTTATATACAACTTATGACAACATTTGGCAACATTTGTTATAAAACTATTTCTTTCCAATTTAGTATTCAAGTTGATCTCCATTAAGATAAGTAACCATTGCATTAATAATTGAGCAAAAAATATCGAGCGAAATGCAACATAAGTCATTGTTAAAAGAGGAAATAATATGATGCAGAAGAGCAAAATATCATTCTTTCTTTGCTCACTCTTTATATCATATATACATAAATCATTACCAACGCTATCTCTCTCTTATTATCCCCACACTTATTAAGATAACAGCTCGTCTTAACTGTTAGAAACACTGTCTATTTATCATAAACCACTCTATCTTCGAACCCTTTAATTTTTTTACAAACGCTGTTAACCCACTTAAATCTAGTCTTGACGTAAAAATTTCCCCGTTCTCAGAACTGTCAACTTGAGTCGCAGATAAAAAATGATATGGTAAAATAAGGGAAAAGTTATATACAATTCATTATCTGTAAATCAACAGATGTTATGGAAATTTCCTCCCCAGTTAATAATAATCGAACGATATCAGCCCTCTTTTTTTCTTGGTATTACGTTTTTAATGACCAAACCTGGCCACCATACCGTTCGTTTCTTCGGCTGTTTTTACTGAGGCTTTTATGGTGTGAATGTGATAAGCGAGCTGTCTGCCAACTGGCGTTCTCTTGGGAGACACACGAGAAGCGGACCCATCCAAGCATCGCTAGCCGACAGACACAGTGCCTGTCGCTTGACACAGCCTGGTTAGGGACCAGGTGACAAATTTGTCAGAAAGCCGACTAGCGCAAAACGGAACACTGGATTGTCAGCTGGTGCTGTTTTCAAGCCAATGTGTGTACACGAGGCTATTCGTTGAACAAGGCTGAATCGGCCGAAAGTAAATGCATTTTGAATTGAAATGACATATTATGCATGAAACGAATTTACCCATGCCTTCAAAAATGACCACGGTATTTGAATATTTTTTCAATTGCATTGTATTTATTATCAAATTATGGAAAACGTTTTGTTGCACTGCATTTTCTTGTTTATGTTCTTTCAGATTTGCAGACGACATCACCCTTTTTGCAGAGCACCTCCTGACCTCCAACAAAACTAAACAAAGATAACTAGAAAGTTCGCCTTCACATGAACTTCAACAAAACAAAGGTCATGTACAACATACATCGAAAACGCAAAGCTGGACAAAGTGAACCACTACATTTACTCAGGACATCCTCAATACAAGAAGAAATCAAGCGAATAATCACTCTAGTGTGGCAAGGCTTCGGTAGAGCAAACTCAACCTTCATGAACAAAAAAATCCCATTTGTCCGAAAAAGAAGAGTATAAAACCAATGCATCCTCCTAATAGTCATATATGGAGCTGAAACATGGAACCTAACCAAGAGACTGTCACTCAAGATGAGAACCATACAACGCGTACATGAGAAATTGTGCTCAATCTCACATGTAGAGATCACTAAACAGTGGAGTATATTAGGAGAAAAACAGGAGTCTTAGACATCATAGAAACCATTAGGAAACTCAAATAGCAATGGGCTGGTCATGTTGCAAGAATGGCTGGCAACCAATGAACGTCAAGACTCACAACATAGATCCCCAGAGATCAAATGCGGAACTGAAGCCGGCAGAATATGAGATGAACTGAACAGGTTCAGGAAATATTGGCTCTGCGACGCCCACGATAGAGAGGTGTGGTAAAATCTTAGGGATGAACGATAAAAGACTGATGATGATGATGATGATTCTGGATTTGCAAAAATAAATAACTAAATAAAGGACACTACTCAATGATTAGCATCCAATAGTTATCTTCTTTGACGTTAGTTACAGACAAAACTATCATAAGTACACAATTGAAAATCGTAGATAGTCTCAAACGAATGATGTTATTCGAAATTTTCATAGACGGCAGTGAATGATAGGAATTAGTACATGGTAAATACGTTCTTGGGCAAAAAGGACATTTCATACTATATCAGACAGCTGAATAAAGGAAGAATACGTCCAGTCTCAAATCTTGCTTCTCTCAATGGACTGTGGAATATCTAGTTCAGAAGGTATTTTTCGAGACGATCTTTCCACGAATCAGGAACATCATACCTCCATCATGTCTACAAAACAGTACTGTGATGTCCGATGGCCAGAACGATCGAAACCTAGAACAATTCTAGTAGAAACAGCTTCTTTTTTTCCTTATGATTTTGGAGCATAATTTTTAGAATGTTTCTGCTAAAAGAATCCCAGAAATTGTCCTTTCTCTAGAAAGATTATGCACTTGAACTCTGGTATTGACGCTGGTATCAGTGATAACATAAATCTTTAAAAAAAAAAAAGCAAACGAAGCATGTGATTATAACAAACTATGCAATTTTGTCTGTAGACCTTACGTAAAAAGAGAACCTTCCATAGTGCAATAGTTAGATCAGTCGTCGATGAGGGTTGGGGGAGAAGGAGAAGCCGGAAAATATCAAGACCTTGCACGAGAACAGTAAACTGTACGGCATGAGAGTGCAGGTAGTCGCCACAATCAATGGCGCGCTCGGAAGTGTCTGAAAAACTCTTGCAAAAATATCAGAAGGGCTGAACATCAGAGGAAGAGTTAAAATGATATAAATACACAGCACTACTAAAACATGGAAGAATACTGCATAACTTACGCTCATTTAGACCTCAGGAAATGACAAACAGATAACTCTGGTGCGAAGATGAAAATAATAAGACGTCCTGAGTTCAAACATACAAACAAATGACAGAAACATGAACCAGAAACTGTCTCGGAAAAGCAAAAACTATGAGACTTGGAGATTTTAAAAGATAATCTAGGTCAGACGACCCGGTGTAGTCGTAAAAACTGAAAAAAAAAATGGAAGTAGCCGTCCAGGCAGATCGAAAGTTGAAACTGTCAGAAGATGAGAGATAACAAAACTGGATCCTGCTTGAGAGCAACGGAAATTATTGAAGAAAAAAAGGGAGAATGATACTCATTATCAATGATGACTGGGAATTGTGTCAAAGATTCTCGTGAAGAAGATTAGAAGAATTGCAATAATTGAAACAATTTAGGCCAGAGCATTGTTGATGGTAACAAGAATACTGGAAGAATGCTGGAGTTTTGTCGAAAGCTGCTCTCGTTTCGTTCCCAGCGGGAGTCGAGAGTAGTCGCAATAATAATCATAAACATAATACAGTAGACTCTCGTTATCACGGCACCCTTGGGGAGTTAGGAATGCCGTTATAACGGTCGGAATTTACACAAAGTGTATTAATAATGAGAAACCAAGTAGCGACAAAAATTACTTTATAATATCCTTTCGCACTCTTAAAGGAGTAATTAATTTAGGTAGCCATATTTTAAAGGTTCTAGTATTAAAAATAATAACTGGGGTCTCCATGTGTTGTCTCTGACAATATAAAAACAAACGTGCCGTTAGAAGGCGCGTTTCATCAAATAGTGACGTTAGAACGAGTGTCGTTATAACGTTAATTTATTGTAATATTGAGAGGAATCTAGATAAAACATTAGACTCCTTTTAATCAGATCATTGCCTCCGATTCTCTTTCTCTTGATGATTCAAAAGTAACGATTATTTATGAGTTATTTACGCATAAACCAGAGGCTATCGTAGAGTATTTGAAATGTAAAATCTTTGAAGGCTTTTGAATTCAAACGAGTCAATCAATTTGGGCCTGGAGACCAGACTTGTAATCATGGACAAAACTGTCAGATTATGAATGTCACAAAAAGAAAAACTGGAAGGTGGAAAATCTTGATAAATATTGGTACCCACCATTAGCTAAACACTCGTGACAGTCTCAAACAGCCTTGTCAGAAGAATCGAAGAATAGGTCTGGTTAGTCACTCAATAGAAACTGCCAAATGACCAACATTTTTTTAGCGGCATGCACTTGTAGGGTGATCAATTTGAAAATTCGATAGAGGGGGATGATCCATGTATAAGTCATTTTTCTCGCCTTTTGTAGGGCAATCTGTGATTAATAAAAAAGTATAAATTTCCAACAAAACAAAACGTGAATTCTGCCGGACAGAAACTAATAGATCAATTTAGTATAAACTTACACTACAGATTGAATCTCCCTCTAAAGACCTATTGGGGAGGGGATCAAAAAACATGTTTTAAGATATTATAAGGAGTACGTTGAAATTTCCGGCCCTCTAGCTCAATTGGTGAGACCTGTACGCATAATACATATATAACAAACCAGACCAGCTTAAACACTGAAGAAATCTGTATTGACTGTTTTGTTGATAGTGCCATGTTTTTCCAGTTTTAAATTAAGATGAAGGTAAATAGGAGTGAAAAGATTAATAATTATTATTCACGGTACTTCATCTAATATGAACAAATCATAAAATAATTGTTTCAATGAATAGTTTGGTCACATTGTCGTTATATTGTCCAGGGCGTAGCCGGGGGAGTGCTTCTAATGGAGGGCCACCCGAAAGCTCTACAAATTGTAGTTGATCTACTGAATTCCGACTGACAAATCTCACTAAATGTCGAAAGGAGCCAAGCCTTCCTGGCCCCCAAATACCCCCCCCCCCATTTATAGCAATGCTTCTGATGCTATCCTTCCTATTCCTGCTTGACGCTTCGCTTTTGTAGCAGTGAAAAGATTTTGATTCTAAATGGCTCTGTGTTCGACCGTTACTAAAGTCAGTAGGGGCGATGCGACCAGTAACCGTTAGTCAGTGACACGCTACACCACACCACGTCACACCACGCCACGTCGCACTACACCGCTGTACACCACGCCCAAGAGCGAGCAGCCAGTGATGGAATGCTTTATCAAACTGACAAATTAGGCCGTTACTCTTAAATCATCAAGAGCCAGAGAATCGGAGACAATAATCTGATTAAAAGGAGTCTAATGTTTTCTCTTGGTTCCTCTCAATTCAATTTTGTCGTCGAGATTAAGTAGCAGAGATCGCGAGCGGAGGAGCACTATTGACGCCATCATGGCCTGTGATCAATGGCTAGACTTTTTTCACCCACCCACCGACCTCTCCAAGGGTTCAGAGGGTAGGAAAGCGATGCAGGTGGAAAAAGAGGGTGGGAAGTAGAAAGAGGGGGCGAATAGAGTACGTGAACGGTGATTGTACATCTGCAATTGTGCTTGAATAAATACGAGAGTTATTACTATGGTCTTTATTTGATATATTCTCCAATCCCCTCTTGTTTGTTATTCCTTTCTTTTTCTTTCTCTCTTCTCATCACTCCGCCCTCCCACTCCCTTTTTTCTTTCTTCACATAAACCCCTCCCCCTTTGTTTGTTTGTTTGTTTCTTTCTTTCTTTATTTGTTTCTTTCTTTCTGTTCATTTATCTCTTATTTATCTATTACTATTCATATTCTCTTTATTCGCTTTTGATCTTTCTTTCCAAAAATCCCAACGTATAGCCAGTGTCTTTTTTCCTTTCTTTCTTTCTTTCTTTCTTTCTTTCTTTCTTTGTTCCTTCCTTCCTTTCTTTCTTTCTTTCTTTATTATTCTTCTTTGTTTGTTCATTAATTTCTTCTTCATCTTTTTTCTCCTTTAGTCCTGTCAGTACCTTAAGGTTGCTTGTACACCGAATTTCGACATAATCTTCCTTCCCTTTTTAAATAATCCATTGGTTTCAAATTATCAACCAAAAGTGACAACTCTTCCCAAATCTGGCTATGATTTAAGAAGTGTTTGAATTAATTGATTTTTTTTATTATTCTTTCTTCCTCGATCTTAGATCTTTAGTGACTGAAACACAACGTATTTCACAAATAAATGCTACCTACGACTTCAGCCTTCCCCGCTTGGGGTCCACATATAACAATACTACTTACTCGTCCCGTTTGCAAAACGTGAAATGAACCCAGAGGCGGAAAGCATCCGAAGTGGCGTCACTTACTTCACTTTACTCTATTCTACCCATTGCAAAGGGGAGAGGTGGATTCATGCCTCTCCCAAGCACATTGCTACAAGTTGAACGAAAGCTGCCTCAGCCAGAGTTTGGATTTTTAGTCCCGTAACCCGCTTGGATACCGCTCACCACCCACTATCAGACAATGATACTCGAATTATATTAGACCAATAAGAGAAGGCTTAGATACCGCTCACCGCCCACTATCAGACAAGGACACTCAAATTATACTAGACCAATAAGACCAGGCTGAGAGATGCATACGGATGCACAACCAAACAACAATGCCAGGAAGAAACATACGAGCATTCCGGGCAATTAGAAGAATCATTCTATGCTACAAACACTTAGATTGCAATCGTTGTCTTTACACTCTTTTTCACACCTACACAAGCAGCAGGCATGGCAAATATGTGGGACCTTGATTATCGATTCAATTATACACCCACGATGACAAATCGGTTTAAAATGTCCCTAAGTCCCTCAGTGACCAGACAGGAAATTAGAGCGAATGTCTAAAACAGATTGGATCAGAAGGGGAGATAATCGGAGCTTCATTTCAGAGACTTACCTAACTCAGGCACTCGAATAGCGTTGAATTCGGAGATCGCGCGAGACTGGAGGCAGAAGTTTAATACCAACCTTACTTCAAAACGCTGGTATTGAACCGCTGTCTCCAAACTAACCCGATTGCCACAAGAGACTCGTAATGACCCTCTGTTTCCAAACTCGCCCGATTTCCAAATTTGATGCTATTCCAATGGCTGTGTAGCACAGGCTTCTCAAATAAAGCTCCGATAATCTCGCCATTAGGCCAAATCTTCCTATCCTGATACAGAGACCAGTTCGTAGACGCGAAAAGACAGACGTTGGTCAGTTTTTCTTTCGCTCCAACTTCTATACATTCGCTTTACCTAACATTCTCTTTCATATCTTTCTTGATTTGATTCATTTATTTACTTGGAAAATGTCCGACTCTGCTCGTCATGAATCGTAGAAATCTCGTTTATTTTCCTTGGTTGTAGCTGCAATTCCTGCTTCTTGGTGTTACCATAATCATTTGGGTATTGAGGCTCCAGCAAGGAACTGGACTTTGTATTGATCCTGACCATCGCTGCAATTCTTGTTTCTTGGTGTAACCATAATCATTTGAGGCTTCAGCAAGGAACTGGAATTTATATTAATCCTGGAAAGAAAAAGAAAGCGTAAAAATATCAAATACACTTCGGAAGTTTATTGCAAATATTGTAAAACGTATGTAACACAGTTAAGAAATTTTTATGATGTAGTTGTAATGTTCGATCATTGATGTAAACAAACCGTTTTGCTTTGAACACTCTTTGGTCTTGCGAGTCATTGATAAATTGCTTTGTATAACTATCGATCAACTTTGGGAATCGAGTTATCTCCCTTAACTGCTTACCAGATTAATTGTTTACCAAATGTTTCATTTGGAAGGCATTTTTTGTTTTGTGAATTGAAAATATCTGACTTGAGAATTATGAAAATATATTTTTCCTTTTACTCAAGTTTACAATTAACATAGGAATATATACAGTTTGTAAAATATCTAAATACACAGGGTAAGAAGCATCAATAATTTGCTAGATTTCACACCTGAAGGTAAAGCTGTTGCATTGAAACATATGTATACATTATATATTTACTAAAATATATCCGTAAAAAATGACTGGGCTATTTATGTATGGATTGGCAATAGGGAGTCTGAAGCTATTTTATTAGGTAATTCATTTTTTATCATTCAAGTATTCTAATTTTAAAGTCTCAACTCAAGATGTTAAATAAGGTAATCGGATATAAAGTCTTAAAAGTTTGTATGACATAATCTCCATTGATATGTCATAATATGAAGGTTAATGAACCAATGCACGAACAAAAAGTAAGTAAATCTGCATATATGCCAATTATACATTTAGCTTTACATAGACAAAATCTTCGCGAGAAGTGCTTCATCACTTTTATAACAGAGAGAATAAAAATCCACATTTAACTCAGAAATAGCCGTTGACAAGCGGAAAAAGTTCAGGACAGACGTGTTCTGTGATGAAATATAATTGGATGTCCAGATACTTTTGCTTCAATCTAATATCAAAAGGTTATTATTAAACAAGTTGTCATGTTCTTTGAAAAATAAGCTATTTAAAAAAAACAAAACCCTGTCAATTCTTGGAATAGTTCATTAAGGGGTTAAAGTCTTCTGCTAGACTTGGTTTCTTCTGAGACCTAATTACCCGATGTAGGTTTTACATACGCATTTGTACGTAGCATCAGTCTATGAAATAATTGAATACGTCAAATGAAGCTCAGGGGAATATCTAAACTCTTGTCGTCACACAATAACAGAGTGTAAACTATGTTTTTATGGCCTACTCGCTTCGTTTAAAATGTTTATTTAACAATTTATTTATTATTGTATTATGCCTCTTTGGGCATCTCCAATTATACACAATGTTTACTCGTCAACTTTAAAATAAATATAAAATTAATAAAAAATATTATTAAATGTATATAAATATAAACAATATTTACAATTTAGCACAATATACAGATCAGATTCTCATGAAAATCTCATCGGACAGATTAAAAAAATGTCCTTGTAAACTCATGCTCCATCCATAATTTCTAAATTTATCAAAATTATTTAAAAAAAAACTCTCGACGCTTGTTCCAAATATTGGTATATTTAGTTATTGAAACATATCTTGTCATTAGATTTCAAGTTCAAGGAGAGATATCAAATGTTAACAGAAAATATAGATCAAATGGTAACGCAAGTAGAAAAATTTCCCATGATGCATTGGATTATTGATTTCTTCAGGCATCGATTTAAGCAGGTTTGGTGCAAGGCCTCATTTGTGGAACATACGATGTTGGGTGTTTGTCACTTTTATTTTCCCTGATGTATCTAACAACAGTATTACAAACATAGGAGTATCTTTATTTATGTATATGTGTTACTGTAAGATTGTGAAACTAATGACTTCGTCTCAAACTAAGCTAAACTTAATAAATATTAGGTGTGTCCTGCTACAGCATTCACAGTGAATATACTGCTTGCATTAACACTGGTACCCAGTTGTTGGACATTCTGTGAGGATCGAACCCACTACAGCTATAATAGCATCATAAACGAGTTGACTATTATTTCACTGATTGTGAAACTGGGGGGTTTATGAAACTAAAATGTTCAGGGATTTCTCAAATTCTCCATGGATATCTTGAAATCAGTCGTTTCACAATCTTACTCTATGCAGTTTACGCTGGTACATTTCTCGTTCTCTCTTCGTTTATGTAGAATACTAGAGTGTGATAGCGGTCAGGTTGGATCTAAGATGTTAAGGGTGTGTAGTTCTTTATTTCCGTGTAAGGTTTTTTTTAAGTGTTTTCAGTGGAGCAATAATAGCATTCATTTCAAGATAAATGGACCTTCCTCAAAACCAAGGAGGGAAGCGACAGGCACACACTCCCAACGTGTGCAAAGAACGGTGTCGTGTTTCACCGTTCGGGCTTTATTGTCGATAAAGTTTTTCATTCTGTTGATAATTGTTAATTATTGCTTGAAATATATTGGTTTAAGAATGACTAGCGCTTGTGATAGAGTAGTTGGAGAGTGTATGAAAAGAAAGAAAAATGACAAAAATATAAAATCAACATTAAGCTTTCGTTCATGATCTATGATGTCTGCCATGTGAAGATCTTGTAGCGCCTTTCGCCACCATCCCTCTCTTGAGTATGAAAAATAGCGTCTTTCATCCTTAACAAAGGAGCCCATCGTTGGCTGCTGCGTGGCTGGACGTGGCGTAGGGAGTTAAGCAAGGCCAATTAAATGTCAAATGAAACTCAAGGGAATAACTAGACTCTTACCATAATACAATAACCAGGTGTAAACTACGTTTTTATGGTCCAGTTGTCTCGTGTGAAAAATTAACGAAAAGGAGTCGCCCTAAAAGTTAGATCTCAACGCTATTCAGACTAGCCTTTTTTTCTTGTTACCTCTGCTTTCGAGATAGTTGCTACTGCTGCTGAAACCTTATCTGCAATGCATATACAGGCCTTGATCCTCGGTCCCGTAACCCAAGTACAAGGATTTTTCCGTCCCTTGTACCAGGTCGTTGGGGCAACCTTCACGGATGTGTCTGGGGTGAGATAGCCTGACTGATTGAGACCATCCCTCTCCAGGTTCCCTCAATCCCTCTCTTTATGTCGAGTGCTCAGCGGAGAAGCATTGAGTGTTATTTTGAAAGTCTTTGCTATGACTCGAGCATAGATTGAACCCACGGCGCCCTGAGCCGGGGTTGGGCACTCTACCGTCGTACTGGTAAGAGGACTAGTCTCACAGGCGTGGTGAGTTATATCCTCAGTACGTGCCTCTCACGTTTTGCCCTAGGCAGTACGATACAATAACAAATGGCGGCCTTGTGTTGCGCTTGACGAAGCTTGGTAAATATCAACAAAATTACAAACAATAAATTTAGAATGTATGTTCGTCAACAAGTTCGTAGCCAAATGACAAAAAGCATTTATTTTGGACAAGTATTTATTTTCAACATAATCTCCTCTTTTGTCAATGGACTTACTGGAACTAAAAATTTCAGATCAAAATTCAGCTAATGACTTTGTCAGGCTGCACTGTCGGAAAATAAATCAGCTTTGCATCAAGAGATCGTTCTTCCACTCTACAATTAAAAAGAAAGAGTGATTCTTCAACAGGTTAATGATTCACCAAATAATAAAATTATTCGGGGAAATTATTGGGGGGGGGTGAAATTATTTTGGGGTGAATAAAATTATTGGGGGGGGGGGATAAAATTATTTTTTTGGTAGGGGATGAATGAAATTGTTTAAGGGTGGATGAAATTATTTGGGGGATGAATGAAATTATTCTGTGAGCGAATGAAATTATTCCGGGGCTGAGTGGAACAAGAGCGGTGAACAGATGGCGAATGGTTCAATTTACTCAGACTCAGAAATTTTCTTATACTTAAAAAAGTAACTTTTTGATGTGAACATGCACAACAAGTGAAAAAACAAACAAACATTATTTCTGAGGGCCTAATTCTGATTTTAAAACTTGTTTACTAACTTTATATGTGAAAAATGCCAACATTTCTGCGTTGATTTTTTCCACTACTAGTTTTCTTTGCATGTTTTTATATGTCCAAAAACTTGAATAAAATAAACACTTAATAAATGGGTCGATTTATCTTAATTGTTTATGATACAAAACGAATTATGAATCAAACTATAAACAAGTGAGATGAGATAAAAATCATCCAAAACCAAAAGAAATTTAGTCGCGGTCAAATGAAATTCTGTGATAAATATTTGATGGGGAATGATTCTGCAATCGATCAAGAAGCACAGGTCTAATTAGATGAGTCAAATGCTACAGACATTTTTTGATATTCTACAGTGAAGTTGACTCTCGGGTTATTGATAGATTCCTCCATAACTATTACTAATAAAATTGCATATGAGTTGTATGATAACCACGATCCTATATTCCACTGCTATTCCAAGTAGCTATTTGTGGCTTCGCTCGTAGTTGAGAGGATTTCACACTAACACCAATCTGCTCGGATGGTTTGCAAATCTGCCTTACACGGAGAAGGATCCGAGTTCGATTCTCAGTATGAGCTGAGAGTGTGGAAATCTCTTCATTAGGACAATTTTTCCTGTGCACTCAACAGCTATCCGAATACACTCTAAGCTGTGTGATTCATCTTCAGTCTTTCAACGTCCGTCGTGAACATAAACAGAAACGACTGGGGGTTGAGCTAGGGTCATCGATTCCATAGTCTGCATCGTCGTATTCTCCTTTTTACATAAATAATGAACACTAGGGCTTGCCTGTTCAAAAAGTATCATAACAATTTTGTTAAATAATTTTCTCTCTCTGATCACTGGCCAATGATTTGATAAAACCACCACCATCATCATCATCAGTCTTTGAACGTCCGTCGTTGGACATAGACCATTCCCTGAATTCGCCACACTTCTCTATCATGGGCGTCGCAGAGCCAGTACTTTCTGAATTTGTCTAGCTCGTCTCTCCATCTAATATCCAACCGGCCTCGGTTGCGCATGTAATCTCAGGGTATCCATGTCGTGAGTCGCAATGTCCATCGGTTGTCCGCCAATCTTGCAACATGGCCAGCCCACTGCCATTTGAGCTTTTTAATGGATTCTATGATGTCTCTGACTCTTGTCTTTTCTCGGATGTACTGTGCTGTCTTGCGGTCTCTCCCTGTGAGGCCTGGCATAGTTTTTTCATGTGCACGTTACATAGTTCTCAATTTGCAGATCTGTCTTTTGGTTATGTTCCATGTTTCACGTTCTCCCCTATTCGAAAAGAATGGTAGCGAACGAGAGAAGAACGTCCGGGTCGCCCCCGACTGCCATCGTTTTACAAGTCTTTGAATTGGACTGACATGCGTCGACTTGCATGCATACACCATCACTGGCCGGTGTTCGAACCCAAGTGAAACGCCAGGGTTTCGAATGGAGCATTGTTCCTTAACAATGAATTCTGATTCGGGTCTTTGAGTTGTTATGCAAGCTTCCAGACCTCAATGCTTGGAGTGAAGTATCATTAAAATATAGTGAGTGCAAAAGGTATCTGATAGATTTCAAAAGGTTTCTAATACTTATACACTTTCAAAATTGACAGAATTTGGAACAAGGATTTCTGATTTCTGTACGTAACTTTCAAATATCTAATCATACTTTAATATCAAGAAATGTCTCGTATTTTCTAATTTTTGGTCCAATTATTTTGTCAATTTTGAAGCTATATGATGTTGTTAGAATCAACTATTGACATGTATCGGATACTTTTTGCATTCACTGTATGAAATAACTGAATTGTGTTTTAAATATGAACAAGACAAAAACGACTTGGCGCCATTCTTCATGGTAATTAATTCTTATTTGTTAAAATACCATGTCAACATCAGATGCTATCACTTTCCATAACGCGGTTTAGATTGTGGGAATATGGCGACTGTAAAAAGCGCATAATGGAGATAAAATTGATGAGAGCGAAAAAAAGAAAAAAGAACGTTCTTATTGACGTTTTGATTTTTGCATACCGACGTCAGTCGTGCCTAGTTATCATGAGGGGAGAATCAGAAAAGGCAAAAAAAAAAAAAAAAAAAAGAAAAAAAAGGTGTGGAAAAAAAAGAACGTGGAGAGGAAAGAATGGGATGCGAGTGGAATTTGTGTCTTGAATCTGGCAGTCAAATAGATCTATGCATGCTGGGAAGGTGCATTGAAATGGAGCAGCTATGACCAACTCAGTAAACATAATCATACGTAAATTACATACTCGCATACGACACTGCATTCATACGTGCATACATGGTTATACATGTTCCATATATACAAATCCACTTACGCATTTCAGTTCTACGTTTACGAACACACACACAACCACATAAACACACACGTGCCCACACATAAACGCACATACGTATATGTATATGGGATGGTACAAACAGTAGCCCAATGTCAGAAAAAAAGCTTCATAATGATCCTTATATTATACGATCTGCATTGTAATGTTGACCTTACCATTTGTAATAACAAATTACTTCCCTACAGTAAACAGTATTATATGTGCTGGTACATACAGGTATGCTCGATCAATGAACACAAACGTTCATGGATCAGTTGAAAGATACGAAAATGTCCGACTATGTATATACACTTACACATACTTGCACAAATATGAAATGACATAAAACATTATATTGGTGAATGAATAAGTAACAAAAAAGCTCATGCATTTGTAGTAACATATATTCTGCATGCCAATATATATTTGAATACGGATATAATACATACGAGTATGTACGTATATATTCATGGTTATATCTATGTGTATATACGTAAGTGAAAAGATTCACTCCATCTGCCTGTCACACCATAGAAACCATCTAAACATGGACACATCCCAATAAAATTTGGTATGCATACTCAATGGACTTGGAGGAATATTTTTAAGTGAAACGCTGGAGAAAATGTTTTTAAGGGTTTGGGGTGTGGTTCTGTATACAATATAAGCGTAATGCTAAAATGGATTCGTACTTTCCGTTCAATATACATGTATACATGTACATATCTTATATATATATATATATATATATATATATATATATATATATATATATATATATATATATAATTTTTCGTGGAATCAAAAGTGGAGGGGAACTTTCTCATCCCCTTCAAGAGTTCAGGAGTCTATAGTGTAGGTTTTCCCTCAAAGAGGTTAAAAGCAAAGGGACATTTCCTCTCCCAAGGGGTCAAAAGTGGAGGGAAACCTTTTTACAAGTTTGTGTCCTTAATCATTTAACCCAGTGGAAACGAATACTTCAACTAGTATTTTGTATTAGGTTGATGAAAAAGTTTCCAATACGTTTTGACAAGATCTTTTATTCATATAAATTAATAGCATCATTACTCAGCAACCAAAGTATTTCCTTCGCTTTTTCCAATCTTACCCCGCCTTTCGGTTTAAGTTAATGCAGAAGTTTCCAGTATTTTTTCACAAAATCTTTTATCTATGTAGATTCAGGACATCATTAATCAGTCATCAAAATATTGTTCCTACCTGAATTGTGTATTTCATCGTAAAAGAATGGTTTTGATTGATGAATTATTTGACAAATATTTTGATATCTTCAATTTGTTAGAACCACTGAATAACCAAGAAAAGTTTCAAGGAGTGAAACAAGAGATGTTCATTTTCTGAAACATCAAAAAAAGGAAACATCTCTTATATTCTTCACCTTCTCTCCACCCAAGCAAAATTAACAGCAGATTTGTGTTCGAAAAGTTCTCTTTAAGAATTATGATCATACCATTGAACTACCAATAAGTTTCAAGAAACTTCAACTAGTTTTGCTATTTAAAGATATATATATATATTCAAAGCTATTTCTTGACATCATCATCACTACTGTT
>OY735203.1:15803993-15931493 GCA_963457665.1 Thysanoteuthis rhombus
TAACGACACACTTATTTGAATAATGGAAACTTTTATTGTAGCCATATTGATATGTAGACGTATAAATAAACTTTGGAGAACATAGAAGTATGTATAGATTTTTAAATGTCCAGTACACGCATACGTACGTTTGTTTTATGTATGTTTTTTTAAATTTCGATGAGAATTGAACTTTTTGTTCAATTCAATTTCACATCTCTCTTGCACTCTCTCTGTCTCTGCTTCTAAACGAAACTTAACTCCATCTGTTTGTTTTCTAACCCACTTATCTACTACTCAGCTAAATCTATCGCATTCACCTCGATAGGTACATATTTCTCAGTCAGGAACTATGTTGTGTCTTTGCTAATCTGATGAACAATAATATGTTATAACTTGAAACGTTTTCGTAAAAAAGCCAGTGCAAAAACTCATAAACCACCAACATACACTGTCTGCATCAACATAACATCAACTTGGATAGGTTCAGTTTTTAAGTTTGTCGGGCTGGCTGCGTATGTGTTACGCGTACAGGCTGCTTCATTGGGGTCAAAGGGCTGAAAATCTACCCTTTTTTATGACACGAACATTTTATGAAAGACCCAAACAATTTCTTCGGTTGGTATTCAATATTCAACGTAAGTTTATACTAAATTGGTCACCAACTGATCTGACAGTGTTCACGCTGGTTCTTTTGGTCAGATTTTTCAAGTGATCACCGCTTAGCAAAAGGTGAGGGGAGTAACTTATTCATTGATCACCCCCTTTTTCCAATTTTTAAATCGGTTATACCCAACACAGCATGCGAACAAAAGACATTGGTCATGTGACAGTTTTTCTTGAGTGACTGAACAGACTTGTCCCATAAACAACCAATCTCTCATGTTCGGTAAATCTGCAGCGTCAAATATAGTCACAGGATCTCAAGTGTTGTTTTGGCAATTGAACCCCCTATTCTCTCACCTGACAACTGACATCCGGATATATCTTTTTCTCCACTTCCTATCGTACCCCTGGAAAAGTGGAAGCGTATGCCCATGACCTTATACCTAACTTATTCAAGAATGGTAAATAAGAAAATTTCGATTCAGGATTTCGAAAAGTGATTTTTAGGACCAGCATATCCTCCCAATTTGGAAGATCGGAGCAACACAACCTCCCTATCCTTATTTAATCTAATGCTGGATTTAGGTTTACGATTTTAGCTATCGCTGGGCTTTGCTTTAAGAAATGGACATATTTGGTCCGACAGAACGAATTATATATTTCGTTATACTACATGGAACCTTATTTGAAATGATCTCCTATCATTACACGGTTAATATACCACTCAATTCAGGCAACGTAAACAATTTTAGCGATTTGTGAGTCAAGTTTACAATTTTAGCTATTTCTGAGCAAAATTTGAAGTTTTTATTAAGGTTGTTGTAAAAACGGGAAAAATATCCACCTCTGACTAGCAAGGGTTTTTAGCTATGTACACGTATTGTATGATATATATACATGTTTCTATGCAATGGGAATTTCGATTTAGGGATGAATTCTGGCAATTTATAATGAATACTTATATATGCTTAAAGATTTTTTTATTTATCAGCTGATTATTGAATCTTCTTTTGGCACAAGAGTTACCTCGTTTTAATTCGGCGGGGTAAGTTTTATAAGCAAAAAATAAGTAAAAATAATCTTAATGAAACATTGGTCGGAAAATTGATCCTATAAGAGAATAGGTAAACAAGAAGCAAAGCAGTCGTGGGTATTCTACGATAGAAAATATTTCATGTTAAAAGTGAGAATATACTTATATATCAAGTAAATTATTATTTTCGTTTCTTCAGCTGGGTCCAGAAGTGTGTTCTCCCTCCCGTTGTGTAAAAGTGTGTTTTTTCCTTGTTATGCTCATTGTGCCGTTCGTAAAAGCAGAGAGTCAAAACAGTGGCATTATCATTTTTTCGACTAGTATTACTTTCATCTAAATTTCAGTTGCTTTTTATCACAACTCTTGGGCTGTCATATTACGGTCGTTATCAAAGAACGCAGATTAAAAAATCAAGAAAAAAAAAACCCCTGTGAGATTCAACCTCGTATTCTCTTCCGGAAGCTTGCCATAACGTGACAGCTGCCTTACCAGTTCGGTCACGGAGACCTTCCAGCTGTCATCATCCAAATCTGCTGATACAGATACTCTTCACTTTATCCGATTCCTGATGCACCATCTTTTTTATTTATTCATATACAATAGTTCTAATAGTAATATCATTTACTGAATTTCTTGCGAAATAGTTGTAATTTTTCGACTAGTATCTCCTTCATCTTTTCATTTTAAAGTCGTCAGTAAGTAACCTAGACCGGAAATAAAGAATAAGCCTTCATCAAGATTCGAACTCCTATTTAACTTCTTCCGAAAAGCCTGTCTTGAAGCGACAACTGCTTTATCAGTTAGGTCAAGAAGACCTTCCAAAATACAGTTGTTCGAATCTAACCATACATCCATTTCTTATTTTCCTCCACTATCTGATACGTCTTTCAGACATCGTGTTCCTCTTGATGATTGAATATAAAATTGGTGACGAGCTGAGTGATACTCATCTAAACATAGGCAATATTAGTGCATATAAATGATGTAGCTGATAGTTTGACAATAGAATTGAAATGTAAGCCTTGGCTTCTTCCTTACTTTCTGTATTGAGGGGGGGGCGTTTGTGAAGATTGTAGACGTGTGCTCCAACATAAGACGTCTTCTCGTGACAGATCTTCAAAACTGTATACGAGACCGCCCGTCAATAATTCTTGGCCAACACTGAAAGATTTTCTGTTTCATCTTCCTCTTTTTACTCACCAACTCCTTTGTTTGGTTTATATATTGGGTGCTATTTTATCGCGTAATCACATGATAAAGAAGCAGGGAGAGGCGTGATAAAGTTTTATGAGTGGTTCCTGTTTACCAGATGTTTCTTTACAATGGAGGAAAGAATCTTCGCATAACTAGGCCTCAAACTAAAAATAAATGCTTTTCATTTCGGAATAAATAGGCTCGGTCAACGCAGCGGGGAAAGAGATCCTACTGTTCAAGTACGATGAGAAACAGTCCATTTCTTCTATTGTCTCGTTTGTTGTTCAAATTATTCTAAACATTGAAGTAGTATAAATTACTATAGGTAAATTATTCTGTTATTTTCGGGATGGAAAATTACATTTTAAAAACTTCACTTAATGTTAGGTGAATCAACTAATTACTCTTCTTACAAACCATATTATCTGATAAAACAATTACAACTGAGCCATCGTAACCATTAAAGGTGGCTAAAGGGTTCTATCGCTTTTTATATGTGTATGCCTTTGTGTGTTTGTGTGTTCTGGCGCTCCTTGCCACACTGTTTTGTCTGTAGACTTGGAAATTGTCATTAGTACTCCATTACATCCTTTCTAATTTTTTTTTATTAAAAAAATATTTCTGGAACTAGAGCTGTTCTGACCTCTTTGGGGCCTTATTTTGATGGGTTTATTAATAACATCTAGATTCTCCAGATGTTTCTAGATGTTTTTATTTTTCATTTTTATCTGTTTTTTTTTCCAGTTTAAAGTGCCAGTGACATCATAAACAGAATTTATTCTAACCATATCTATTCTTTAATGGAAATTTTTTTACATGCTCTAAATTTTGACGCTTCAGTTGTTCAATTATTAACTGCGATAGCGAGTTTAATCAGGCAGTTAAATGTTGAATGTCGTTTTTAAACCATAGATATTAACGTTACTACAATAAATTGACTAATTTACGAATACGATTGCAATTTTTGCTGAGTCATTTTATTGAGAGAAGTAATTCATTATTATTGGAGGTTTTTAAGTTCATAATAGCAACAGACTTTTACCAAGAAGTTTGACTAATTTTTAAGTAAGATTCCAGATTAGAACATAATGCTGCTCAAGCCGCTGTCAACGTGAACAAAGTATTTAAAGTCGACACTACAACAATGCGAAGTGTTCGGGGTTGGTTCAATAGGTATTGGTCTGGAAATACGGACTGAGGGAAGTCGAAACCTATTCCTAATGGAAAGTTATCGACAGCAGTGGCTAACGACCCATAAATAACATTTCGAGCAATTTCTGGAGACTTATGGGCTTCAACAGCCATCACACCATGTCACCTCAAGTCAACGGGAAAGGTTAAAAAGTTGGAAAAAAATCAAAGTCAGTATCATACTATAGTGATATAGCAAGTGCAGGATCATAGAATCGGAATGAATATCTTTCAAGCATTTAGCACCGGGCCCTCTGGATTGCGGGGCTAGTCGTATATGTTACTCTTGCTTCATAGTTAATCTGGCATCAGATAGAGGAACATCGGGAATTATTTGGGAGAGCTTAAGGCATGCAGTTGGCACTTGCGTTGTTCTGTAAGAATTACCTTTAATTTTATCTTTTTAAATTCAGCCTCATTCAAAAGTACTATGTCTCCTGATCTGCCGATAACAAGTGTTGACAGGTCTAAAAAAAATAAAAGTGCGGGTTGCATGTGCTGAAATAGCTAAAAAAATCAGTGTTGGGATCGTAGTGAATTGCATTCTCGTTCTTTGTCGAGAACATTCCCAAAAATCTGCCAAAGGGATGGAAAAGGGCAAAGAAGGCTAGATAAGCCTACAAAGGAGTTCAGGAAATTTGTACAGAGCACGTGTACCAAATGAAGTACGGAACTTTGCAGTTACTCGTTGTGAGCAGTGCCTTATGTGACATCATTCAGTACATGCCCAAGGAGACGGCGAAAACTAAGAGTTAGGAAAGTCAAATTCACCAAACTCTTTTGGTAACACATCAGATGACAAAAATGTAGAAACTAAGAATATAATGAACACTTGTTGTGGTGTGTCGGTTAGCAAGCTACTCTTATGAGTAGTCCGATGAGAGTGTTCCTCAACAAGCGCTCTAAAATTATGGCCTTTGGCCAAGTTATGCACTGCAAGTATATACCGGGAAGAAACTGTAGTTTCCCTTCGGGGTTCGAAAAAGACTGCAAACAGTCAACGTTGTTATAAAAAAAGAAACATTTCTACTGCATGATCCACGAATACATTGACCAACCCTTTAACAAAACAGGACAGTTTCTGTCCCCAGATCATCAAAGACTCTGTTGAAATTGATGTATGTCACAAATAAAACACAAACATCAAACCATATTTTAATGTTTATTTTTTTAAGCGCATCCAACATCTCTACAAGTCACTTCGTCTTTTTCTTTTTAACTGATGACATCTATTCTTTTGTTTTTTAATCAATTCTCGTGATAGAAAAAGATCCAAGTTTTCCCTTTCAGTGTCACATTTTTTATCATCAAAGAACAATCCTTTATTCTTTTTTAAATCAATTCTCGTGATAGATATGAAATTACGTCATCAGCATTCACAAGCATGGGGTTATAGATTGGAAGTATTTTTATATTTACATGATTTATAGTTTCCCTTCGAGCGGTCCACCTTATTAGTGGGTTCTCTACAAGTAGCCCTCGCTTATCCACAGTTCTCCTTTTAGAGGTCCCCTCTTATCTACAGTTTCCCTTTAAGTGGTTTCCCTATCCGCGGTATCCTTTTCAGTGATACATGGACACATCATTAGAATTTTGTTCTTGTTTTTCTTTTTGACGATTAAGCTTTTGAACAAAAGTGTTCACAAACATGGGGCTTTAGATTGAAATTGTTTTTAAATCTATATAATTTATAGTTTCTCCTCAAGCGGTTCAGCTTATTTGCGGTTTCACTTTCAGTTGTCCTTCTTTATCTGCAGTATCCATTTGAGTGGTCCTCCTATGCGCAGATTTACATCAGTTACTCGGTTTACGCGGTTTCCTTCAGTGGTCCCCATATCCGCAGCTCATATTCCAATTGTCTCCCTATCCACGGTTATCATTTCAGTGGTCCCCCCTCCATCCGTGGTTTTCATTTCAGTTGTATGTTGACACATCATTAAAATCTCTCTCTCTCTCTTTTTCTTTTCTTTGCAAATTAAGCATTTGAACAAAAGCTGTGTTTCAATTTCGTTGCTCTATGGAGTTTAAAAAAAAAAAAATCTTTTGAGCCGTCCCCTAATATTTCATCATGTGTATATCATCTGTTCAACAGAAAAATGAGATTCAGCGCCTGTCTTTTGAGCTGTAATGTAGCGACAGATTGAAGTGCGTCGAATTCTGTCGAAATCCCGACTCAAGAATTTCGGGGGATAGGAAAGAGTGTTGTTATAACCCTTACTCTTAGATTACAGTCATTCGTCGACTTACGTCCGACCAACTTACGACCGATTCCCCCCACCCCACCTCCTCAGAGCTTTAATATCATTAAATCTGAATGACGGGAATTTTAGTAGTTGCACTTCTATGACACAACAGTGAATGACGAAAATTTCCGTCATGCAATTGTCAGATTGCTAAAGAGAACAATGTGTATATGTCATGTTGGTTGCTTCTTCTCCCGGGGACAGGGAAGGCAACAAGGAATAAGTAAAAGAATAGACATCTTGTTTGGTTTTGAAAAAGAAACGTAATGGATGGCATTTGTTCCTTTCTCTTCGGTTTGACATCTTATGTTGTGCACTGCGTATATATCATTTCAGATTACAACGATCGACATACATCCAGATCAAGTTGCGTCCATACTATTAGAACGTAACAAGGAAAATAAGTTTTATCTGTAACGGATATTTACTAAGCTTAGCTGTGTCTGGCATGAGGCTCGATGGGATGATATTTCGAGAGGAGGATTGTGTTACAGCAATGTGACTTACCCTGGGTATATATCCTTGTAATTCTTATTCTTTTTATATACTTATAGCTCTAATCATAATGCTGAATATTGAGCACTGTGATTAGATATCATCAACAACAGATGAAATCTGTTTTCTATTTCTTTCTTTTTGTATTCTTACAAATTTGGAAATACATTATGAATAATTGATTAGGGTTTAAACAATTAAGTGGAGTGCTCGAGAATGATTCCGCTGGGATTTCTTATGAAAATTCAAGAGGTTATATTAAGATATTTATATAAAAATAACTTATGTATGCATACATTCGATGTTAAAATGAAGAGGTCACTGGTATAGTTCACTGAGTTTTTGTTTTAATTATGGTGTGGTATAGTAGGTTGTTACTGTTGGTTTTGATTAGTGGCAAGAATCAAATATTACTCGTGTGGTTTAATTTATTATCGAGTCCTTTAGGTGATAGAGTGTCTAGACGAATTATCCACTTGCCTCCTTGGGAATTGAGTATTGAAACGGTTCTTTTCGGTGTTCACTTCTCCATTTTCGCTAAGCAAAAATGTTGTTCAACAGGGAGTAGTTCTATATGGTTTAACGTTTTTATTGTATGCTTATAATTATTAAGTCTCACCCAGATCCACTTACATATTGTATATTGCAGCATGTGCATTCTAAGAGATTGATGGAAGTTTTGTTTCTACTGTAAAATTTGTAATGAATTCTAAGTCTTCTTGCTTATAGTGCTTGTGAGGTGGTCGCCAAATAGATGGCACTTTCCGTTGCGAGGTTGACAAAAGAACCTTTCATTCATGTAAATTCTGAACATCAGGTATTTAGTCTTCTGAGTATTTCCCGTCTTTTTATGACATTACGCACCCTTTTGGATGAATTTGTTTCATCTTACAATAACGATTCAGCTTTTGATTTAATGATTGTTATACGAATGTTTCGATGTATTTAACTATTTGGAACCACTGACTAGGTATGGAGTATTACATGGAGTGGAACGAATGATGGTCAGAAGATGAAGAATACGTTGTATGTAGGAGAAATCCCTTTCCCAGATCCATGATCGTTTGCTTTATCGCATTTGCAACTTGAGGACTGGCGTGGCTATGCAACTAAATCACCTGTCGACAAAGACTTTTTCTCTTCTAATAGATCATTCAAAGTAGACAATTGCACATTGTAGCATTCCTCAATAATAGTTTGTCTAGGTTCCTGCGATTCTTAATAAAGAATCCCTTTTTAATTCCACCCAAAACAGGAGACATTTGCCTCAATTAGATTCAGACTTTTTTGTACTCATGTAATGGATTAATTTTCATTGGCTAGTTTGTCCAAAAATGACGTTTCCTGGATCAAGGGAGGAGAGAAAGACAAACGTTTCTATGCTGTCCTGTGCTCTTTTCTTTAAATCCATGTGGAACCCATTTTCCTAGATTCTGAATTTTCAAGGTTTGTAAATGACGTTCTACAATTGATTCCTAGTACAAGCAATAAAGTGAGTTAAAAACCCCAAAGATACTCCCTAAGATTGTGCAAAAAATGCATTGGGGATGCGCTTGGGAAAGGCATGTATCAATTGCATCCCTCCTACTAACGTCATGAGCCAACGTAGCAGGGTAAGATCAATTACTCCTATGTCTTACTTAATGGGGAATGGCCTTTGTCCAAAAAGGAACCTTTCCTGTGTGTGTGTTGGGGGGACGTTCACATGTATACAAATTTATTCATATACAAGGACGCAATTAGAAATATGCACACACACACACACACATATATATGTATATTCATGTATATATATGTATGTACATAAATGCGCATATATATTCATACACACATATATATGGTCTAGAATGCTTTACAGCTTTAAACACTAATTTTCTAAAAAGCCATGTCATTTCTGTCTATTCAAAATACCTATTTATGCATCTTATGTAAGCTTTCACATAGGGCTTTATATTTTGCACAGAACTAAATATACATGCAAACATACCAAAATGTGTTAATAGATTTATGCATGAGTATATATATATATATATATATATATATATATATATATATATATATATATATGTGTGTGTGTGTATATATATATATATATATGTATATATATATACATATATATATATATATAAGTGAACAATACGGAATGAGAAACTCAGGAGTAATGGAGACTTTATTTTTTAATTGATTAGTCATTAAATGAATTAAATAGTATGCTATACATGTTTCAGGAAGGTTTCCCATCTTTAGTAACATGTGTGTACCTTTTAGTTGTTAAAAGGTTTCTGTTGAAAAAAAATTTAGCATAAGATGTTTTGCTTTGGAAGCAAAAATGGAAATCAAGAAAGATAATTCCTGGGAGGTCATAATGGAGAGTCAGGGTTGTATTATGTTTGTGAAGAAATATGTGGTGGTGTAGTTGGATATTCTATTGAAAGTAATAGCAGCATTTATGTGTATTTTATTGGTTGCACTTGTCATAGTGAGTGAGCATTCTTCTTTTTTCTCTCTCTACATATACATGTATGTATATAATCCAAATTATACTTTCACCATGCAATGACGGGAGATCATTTCAAATAGAGTTTCAATACAATATAACGCAATATATATATATATATATATATATATATATATATATATATATATATATATATATATATATATATACGATAATTAATCTACCTCCATTCATACTTACATATGTGTAAGTATGCATAAACATATATCTATTTGAACGTACCTGTAGATATCTACCCCAGTATATTACAAATACTGTATGGCTATCTTCAGAGAGAAAGGTCATCTTTCGGATTTTAAATCATGGTTTTACTTCATGCTAAGAACATCATGGTCTTTACATTGATCTAAACACCTTTTCACCACCGATTCTTCTGTTTTCATCATTGAACTAAACGCGCAAGAATCTGTAAACTGAGTATCTGATGTGATTAAGTTCCTCGGTTTTAAGCAGGCGGCAGATATGTGAAGAGCCATTCGTAAAGGCTTATTTCAAGACGAGAAGAGAAGAGAGACGGCCATTGTCTGTCACCTAATCAATTATGCCGTCAATGTTGACATCATAATCAGTCATCGTAGACGCAAGAGCGTTAAGTTCCAAGAATCAATAAGGAGTGCTAACGCATTGATAATGGCTGCCAAAACCCCAGTCAACATCCAACTTTCATCTTACAACTCTCCCTACGCCCCTGACTTTCTCTTGCTACCCCCTCTCTCTCTCTATGTTATTTACATTCGCCCCATGCTGCCCTCTCTTTACTTTCATCTCACAACACAACTTTCCATCACATCCCTATCTGCCTCTCTGCCCCTCTCTCTGTCTCCACCTTTCTCCCTGTCTTCCTCTCTCTCTCTCTCTCAGTCTCTCTTTCTCTCTCCTATCTACACTCACCTCATACCACCCTCTCTTAACTCTTATCTCCGTTATCTCTTAGCACATTTCCATCTATTTCACTATTGGTCTTTTCAGTGGACGTAGTCGATTTATGTCTGAATGACCGTAAAGCTGAATTTAAACTCATAGTTTTAAAGACAGGTTGCATTTACCCTTTTCTCTGTTTTATCAAAAGAAAGAAATTCCCTTGGGATCTATCTTATTCCATTTCCGTCACATAGCCACATATTAATACGGATATGCTTTCAAAACGCAATACGTACATACATTCAAATTATAGTGCTCGTATTGCAACACACTCTTCTGTTTGCACAACGGAAGAATCGAATCGCTATAGCCTCACAAATGGCCCGCCAGACGGACAAGCCAAGTGGCCTATAGATTCTTTGCTTGTCCGTGTGTAGAGTGCCTGTGTGCCTGTCTCTGTATGTCTCTATGCACTTTGAGGATTCACATGAGTACACCACGAGGCACCATTTTGTTTTTGTTTTTTAAAAGTGCGTTTTTTCTTTTATTTTTACATGATTTTAGATTGGGGATCTTTATGTTATTTTTTAGATAATTATGGATAATTTTCCTAGATAATTAGTTTCAGTGGACACGTTCGCTACAGTGATTCATTTATTCGAGGTACGGACATTATTCATCAGACACAGATGTTCTGAACAGATTTGTGCACTTTCATGAAGATAGTTGCTCACTTCGATGTGTTTATAGTTCTCAAGCATATATATATAACAGTAAGATTGTAAAATCCTTGGACATTTCAGTAATTCCATGAAATTCCTTGTTTCATAATCAATGTAGTAATGTTTAACAAGCTTGTGAACCTGACCACTGGGGGTTCCAGTACTGTGATCTGTGTCAAACTAAGCTAAACATAAATATCAAGAATATATATATATATTCTGCTTCGGTGTTTATAGTGTATATACAGCTTAGTTTGACTAAGTTCCACGAAATTACAAGTTTTACAATCTTACAATAACCTATCCAGCCCTTGAATGTACATACATAAATACATAGATACATACATACAGCAAGCAATATATCTGGGCGCATATTCACATGATAAAAGAAAACAGAAGAAAGAAAAAAGAAACGACGGTCAAGATCACAATTCTTAAAGAGACAGCTTAGCCTCAGAAGTAGAGACGATACATGAGAATTTGTTTGTACCAAATTTGATCGATTACGTTGCATATATTAGTAATTACTGATTCAACTTCATCCAGTATCTTCTATTAATATTTCATATGCCAGCAATCAATTTTCTTTGGAATATGTGTGTATCTTGTCCTTCCTCTCTTCCTTCCTTATCTATTTTATCTATGGGACTTGCTCAAATATTTTCTTTTGATATCAATAGAAGATGCCGGGATTAAGGCAAGAAAATTTAAACAATGATCATCAATTGTTCAAATAATTCAGTATATACTCAAACAAAACAGTATATATATATATATATATATATATATATATATATATATATATATATATATATATATATATATATATATATATATATATATATATATATATTCTGGATGGGGAATTTATGAGTAAATAAAGATATCGCTTAAATTCAACCGTACTGACCGTCCAGTTCCGTGGAGCAGAGAGGGGGTACTGGCCTCTGGGTCTGAAGCAAAGGTTTCAATCCTACCTCGTGGTACTTGATGGGGTATTTATTCGCTGTCCCACTAAAGCAAAATGTGACACAAGGTCGAGGTTTAACGTGGGAAGAATAGGAACCATCCGTCCAAAAATGGCTCCAGCCGAAAAAATTGCCAAGCGACGGTAGAAGCTAAAACGACCTCTGTCAAGAAAGCGTCCACTTTAAGTGCAATGGAGCAGTGCTGCCCTTGGACAACGGATCCCCTACAGCTGGGCCGAGTAATAATAGGAGAGCCCAACAACGAGTCCAAAGGCCTCCAATGCACATAGCAGTGCGCAGCCTCAGTAAAACCTCATTGGCTGACGCACTGCACCGGCGCACTCGGTCTTGACATCACCCACAACCCTATCCCCAGCCCATTCGACGGGCATGTATCAGCTCGGTCGTGGAACAGATAGTACACCTTGATCCTGCCGAAAAGGCCAGAAAAAGGATGTGTGACAGGATAATTGTTAGTCTATAGCCACACTGAATAGTTGTAATACAACTAAATAGCTGTCTATATGTATAATAATTAAATAATTGAGTCATCCACAGAGAGCTGTTTTGCTGTATTACAACTCTTCAGTGTGGCTATAGACTATCCATTATCCCATTCAGTACCACGAGGTAGGATCGAAACTTCGCTTCAGATGTGACCAGCCTCTCTACAAAGTCATACTATTGTAAAAGAAAAACAATTGTTCCTCATAATCTCTAATTAATTTTTACCTTACCGGCGATGATTACCAAAAAGCAAGTCAACTAATCGTTTATTTATTGAAATTTTCCCTTTTTCCATCAAATACCACTGAACGTTGGAGGGGGCCAAGCCCCATGGAACCCCCAAACCTCTAGCTACGCAACTGCATACCTTTCCCGATTGTCAACCTTTTTCTCGTCTTTCACTTAAGCTCTCTCTTCCGTCCATTTTCTTGCCCCTTTCACTTTCTTGCCAATATTCCACAGCAGTTTATTCTCTCCCCTGACACACCTTTCTTTGGAGACCGAGCTGTCCTGAATTGACATGGAATCTCTGTTCAGCATCTTAAATCAAAAACTTCGACAGTAATCGGGCAACACTTTGCTTTGGGGCTTGCGTTGCTCTGTACGACGTTCGACCTCAACGCAGTGCATAAGGTAACATAATTAAAGGTTGTATGGGCGCGATTACGGATGGTTCGACTTGTTTTACGAGCAGCGCTACAATCATTTATAAATCTACGTGCGCACATTTGGAATCACACGCATAGGCTAATACACATAGGCAGAAAAATTTCACGCACATACACAAGATACAAACATACACACACGCTCGCACGCACTCATAGCTGCGTTGGGATGTAAAGGGGTTTTGAGTTTTATTCTTAAATCACTGTCAAAGGTACAAACACAGAAAAATTCTCAGTGAAGCATTCATATGATACAGCAGTTTATACATACGAAAACGCCACCTTTTCTCCTTTTTTCACACGCATGTGAATACTTGGAATCATATTTGAATGGACGCACGAAAGCATATGCACACACACGCACTCATACAAGCACACGTTTACATACACACACATCATGATCATGATCATCATGATCATCATCATCAGTCTTCTAATGTTCATCGATGGACTCAGACTTTCCTCATGATTCGCCATACTTCTCTATCGTGGGCGTTGTGGAGCCAGTATTTTCTGAATTTGTCTAGTTCATCTCTCCATCTTGTATTCTGTCGGCTTTGGTTTCGCATGTGATCTCTGGGGATCCATGTTGTTTGTCCATCGGTTGTCTGTCATTCTTGCAACATGGCCTACCCATTGCCATTTAAGTTTTGTATGATGTCTCAGACTTCCGTTTTCTTTCTGATATACTGTGCTGTCTTGTGATAATCAGGAGGATGCATTGGTTGTATACACTTCGTTTTGGGATCATTGGGATCGACTTGTTTTTGAAGGTTTAGTCTACTCTGCCAAAGGCTTACCATCCTAGGGTGATTCTTCGCTTGATCTCTTCCTATTTTGTTGGTTTCATAGAGATTCGTTGTCTTTGGTAGATGTAGTGGTCTACTTTCCCAAGTTTGCACCTTCGATTTTGACAGTTATGTTCTTATTCTCAATGAGATTGTTACACGTGGTTTTTGTTTTACGGAAGTTCACGTGTAGACCAACTGTTTTGCTTTCTTCGTTCATCTAGCAATAGTTGGAGGTCGTGTAGATTCTCTGCGCAAAGGACGATGTCGTCTGCAAATCTTAGGTTGCTGTGAAGAGTTTGGGTGAGCTGGTATATCCTTGTCTTATTCCTTTTCAGTGCTTGAAGGAGTCCTTATGTAGCC
This sequence comes from Thysanoteuthis rhombus, assembly GCA_963457665.1. Taxonomy (NCBI): domain Eukaryota; kingdom Metazoa; phylum Mollusca; class Cephalopoda; order Oegopsida; family Thysanoteuthidae; genus Thysanoteuthis; species Thysanoteuthis major. The sequence goes on from OY735203.1 coordinate 15,818,127, forward strand.
TGATTATGGAGTTTCTGTGATTGTATATATGGTGTAGTACTTTGACGTATTCAATTGTGCCTCTTAGCGTCCGTCATTGGAGCGCCAAACTCACACAACGAGAGAGAGAGAGAGAGAGAGAGAGAGAGAGAGAGAGAGAGAGAGAGAGAGAGAGAGAGAGAGAGAGAGAGAGTTCAATTGAAGGAGAGACTTGATTTTTTCTATAAATTTAAATCAAGGAGATCGTGAGAAAGTGGAAGAACAATGGTCGGACACAGACGAGGAGATCGGAACCGAGAAGAGTGAGGTAGATAGAAATAGATAGATAGATAGATAGATAGATAGATAGATAAATAAATACAGAGAGAGAAAGAGAGAGAGAAAGAAAGAAAGAAAGAAAGAGAGAGAGAGAGAGAGAGAGAGAGAGAGAGAGAGAGAGAGAGAGAATTCGACATTGAAATAATGGTGACAAGTTGAGAAGGTGTTAAACAGAAAGAGAACTGAAATGTCGGAAAGAAAAATGGCAACGAGAGAAAAGAGTATTAGAATCTTAACTAATGGATTTTCCAACAGTTCCGCTGAGATCTCAGTTCTGAGAGACTCGCAATGTTGCTTCTTTGCGTCTCTTGTTTGTTTATTCAGTTAATGGCTTTCTAAAAAGTTGGCGTCGAACAAGCTCCGGTCAGTCGGTTAAAATAGATAAATCTACTGTTAATGTCCTTTTGTAGAGTCATTCGTTGCTCTTCCTTTCTCCCAGTGGTCTCATCAGTGGCCTCGCAAGACCGGAAGTCTTTTGAGAGGCTGTAAGATGCGGTCACTTTAAGTAGAGCTGAAATGAGTGGTCCCTCGAAGAATAGAATAATTGTGAAGCTTGAGCAAAGCTGGTACTAGGCCTTGATCAGATGGGAAATGTAAGCCCCATCTTCAACTGCCCACGAAGCATTTTCATAATCAATGCTAGATAAAAATGAATTATGTATGGGTATATACAAGTTACATGTAGTGCACTAGATATACTTAAAAGTAATTGAATAGAATCAAAGAATAATAAAGAATAATAAAAAAGATAATGGTAAAAATAATATCCAAAATGTACATAAGACAATGGAGTACAGTATTATACACAAGACTATTGTCTTGAGTACGATTTGTAAAATATCATGAAAATATGATAATGTTCAATAGCTACTCAATATCGTTGGTCCATGCCAACTGGGCAGGGGAAGTAACTTATTTATTGATCTCCCCTTTTCCATTTTTTTGATTGATGATGCCGACAGAGCATGTTTCAAAAAGACGTAGGTCACATGACGGTTTCTATTGAATAACTAACGAGACTTGTTTATTTTCTATTCTTTCAGGCTCGTATTTTGAACTTGCTTTACCTAACAATTTTGACAATCATTTATATCAATGGATTTTAAATACCCTTATCGCTGTTGTCAAGATCTGAGAAATGAGTTAATGAGTTTGGAAATGCAACATCAAGGTTGAAGTCAGAGATACATTCGAAAACCCCGTAACTTTATCATAAAACTTACAAAAAAATAAGCTGGCACTGCTGCAGGGTCACACTCGATCCCTTACTTCTATCTGAACTGAAGATGACTACTGGAGCTTTTCTGTTGTATATATAATGAATACATTCGTAAATATATGACTTGTCATTTTGTCTCAGTTGGTAAGAGAGCCCCCTAGCAAACACTAGGTCGTGAATTTAAATTACAGTGGAGAGATGTTAATTTTATATATCCGTTTGGTTTGACGTGAAGGGATCGACAAACAGTGAAGAGGTTTTCTTGTTCCTGGTGAGGATTGTTCTTGTTCTTGTTACGGAGGGAAAACAAAGTCAACCCATGACTTGGACTGGGTATTGACAAAAGAAAGAAAAATAATTGAACGATTTTTTTAGTTATAGATTATTATGAAAATTCGTTAGCACCGAATTTGGTTATTCGTTTCTAAGACGTTTCAAAAGATTAACGCTGTCAAAAGTGTTTAGCGTTTTGTGCTTTGCGTATTAAGTACGTGATAAAATGATCAGGATTTTCTTGTCCCTTGATTAATTTGTTTTTATGTGAACGTGTTTGGTTGGTCACTCATCCCGATCGGGTTGCCACCGAAATGTCAAACGGGCTTAATGACCTTCCCAGGTGTTCGGATCATCGGAGAGTCTTCTGAAATCATCGTTAGTGTCCGGCTTTATTCAAGGTCAATCTTGTTCCCTTTGAATTAGGAAAGTCTTGCCGCAGATATGAAATGAAAAATAACGCCCGAAATATAATATAATTCATTCCATTTATACAACTACTTGTCAATTGACTTGAACTTCCGGAATACGTTTTGCAAAGAAATAGAATATAATCCAGCGTTTGCAACCAATAAAACTTAATTCATCGAAAGTATCAAGATTTCGCCAAAATTATCAAAAATATCTAAACCACATTTTCAAATATCCAAATTTACATCCAACATCTAACACGGTTTTTTAACGTTTAAACTCAAGCAAAAACATCTAAATTTGGATTTAAAATATCTAAATTGACTACAGTGATCCTCTTGTCCCTTGATTGATGCGAATGCGTTTGGTTGGTCACTCAGCCTGATCGCGTTGTCATTAAAATGTCCCACGGGCTTAATGGCCATGCCGGGTGTTAAGACTATCTGTGAGTCTGGTGAAATTATCAGACGCACTCGTTAGTGCCTGACTTCATTCTATACACCAAATACTTTCACTCCTTCGTCTTTTTGTAAGAAGCGATGAAAAAGGACTAAAATGGGATCAGATTCCTATATCACTCGTGTGCCAATTCGTGGGTGTCAATCTAAACAGTCCCAATGGAGACCTCAAATCAATAGTAATCTTATAGCCTAAGAAGAAGATCTGCAGAGGTCTCTCCGTACTCAAAGCTTCGTACAAGGCCATATAGTAGGAGCACCCGGTTTGAAGCAGACTCACTACAGTAGCAGATAGTCAAATTTGCTTCGAGAGCAGGTGTCAAGAGTAGAATTACTTTGAATTTGTTATTTATAAGCTGTGTAGACTAGTAACCCCCTGTGAAAAAAAAATCCACGGGAAATTTGAATTTCTATGGGATGATTTTTAATAAAAAAGGCCCCCAAAAAACTATAGAATGCTTTTGAGTGGTAGAGTTCATTATTTCAAATGGTTTGTCAGAGATATTTTTATCGGTGAATTTGTTATTTTCAAGCGGAAGAGTCCATTAAAGATGCAGAGACAGAAAAAAAGAACTTTCTTCGTATGAGACAGACAGTTTCGTTTTATGAATTGCGATTCAGAACTTAGAAATTATATTGTTAACCAGTGTTTATCGATAAAACAAAAAATAACAAAGAACTAAAGTTAGCATGATGTTTTCTTTCCGAATTCAATGACGAATTTGTCGTATATGACAATGATGGCATAGATTTGTTCATGCATTCTTTTCTTGTCGCTCGCAGTCAGGCCAGTCAGAGGGTGGTGGTGGCAGGGAACTGTGGGCCTATGGTACAGAGATCGGCCTCCGCCCAGGAGGATTTACGGTATAGCCACGAGAGGTTTTCTACACGATCTTACGGCACCTGGTATATCTAGTTGGTCACCAATCTAGGTCTTGATCATGCTCCATGTTGCTTAACTTCGATAATTGTACGAGAACCGATGGAAACAACGCGCTTTGGTTATTTCAGAGATTTGTTGAAAGCTGTTCAGTGTGATATCGCTTGTGTAAAATGAGAAACACATGCATGGTGCCCGACCCCATTTTAATTTTTTAAAATTTTTTTACGGTAAATCTAAAATTCAGACGTTCCCTTCGAAGTCATTCCCTTTCCTACTATTTGCACGCTGACTCACATAGTGTACTACTTACCGAAGATAGCAGCATCATCCGTACTACATTCTGTTTGCATGCACAATTTGAATTATTCGATTTTATGGGAAGTACCTCGCATAGACATGTGCATAAATATATGGACACATATATGTATTCATATATATTCACACGCACGCACTCACGTTCGCACGTGTGTGAATAAAAGCACATGTAATTTATATTTTCAAGTGAAGTTTGGGAGCATGAGTAAATCTCTATACGATATATCTATATCTCTATTTAGAAATCATTTTTGTCTATAGAAATGCCGAAAGTAATTAAAACCCTAAGGAAGATGTAAATGAACATCGAAATATTAACAAAAATTGACCGTACATTAATGTTAAGTGACCATTCAGAAAGGATTTGAATTTAATGTTGTAACAATTTTTACACTTATATTGACAATTATCACATTGTCAGACATAAACTGTCCATTTTACTGGTATACTCACTCATTGCATAAGGGAACACATACACAAATTTTTATACATAACTTTTCTATGTTCAATTTTGTTCCAATATTTTTGTGATATTTTAATCTCTGGTCAGAATCGTGCCAATCTTGAAGCTGTACAAGGATGTTGGAATGAACCTTTTGAAATATATCGGATACATTTTGCACTCACTGTACATACATGCATTACATTTCATACGTACATACTTAACTACCTAAATACATTCATACATACATGCATACATATATATATATATATATATATATATATATATATATATATATATATATATATATATATATATATATATATATATATATATATATACACACACTTCATTTCACAGTTCGATGCTTTCTAGTAAACGGAATTATGAAGATAGACAATAGACAATAAACAAACCATGTTGTGCCAGCCCGCCACACAAATCAATCTAATGGTTATTTAAACAGATTGTTCTTTTAGAGATGCAAACAAACCAACACTTCGCGCTATTCCCCGGGAAAAAGTCAAGCATTTCAACATCAACATTCATTATATCTGTTTGATATGTGATTCAGACAAGAATATTTCTCCTGTGGCAATACCGACGCCCAACGCTAACCGCAGTAATCACTTTTGTTCACCAACGAAAATAACTGAGCGATTAAAAATAGTTACAACTCCGAAGGTATGACCAAACGAAATATCAAAGAAGCAATAATTTTTCACATGTATCTTGTTGTTAAGCCCTTTGCCTCACGAGAAGCACAGGCCATCGACAATGTTTCGTTGATGTTTCTGAAGCAGATTGTTTTTCCAGTCTAGAGTTCACCATCACCATCATCATCATCATCATCATCATCATCATCATCATCATCATTCTTTTAATGTACGTCGTTGGACATAGACCTTCCCAGGATTCGCTACTCTTCTCTATCATGGGCGTCGCGGAGACAGTACTTTCTGAATTTATCTAGCTCGTCTCTCCAACTAATATTCTGCCGGCTTCAGTTCCGCATGTGATCTCGGGGGATCTATGTCGTGAGTTGCGATGTCCATCGGTTGTCCACCATTCTTGCCCACAGCCATTTGAGATTTCTAATGTATTCTATGATATCCCTGACTCTTGTCTTTTTCCGGATATACGATGCTGTCTTGGGGTCTCTCCGTGTAAGGCCCAGCATAATTCTTTTATGTGCGCGTTGCATGGTTCTCAATTTGCGGATCTGTCTCTTGATTAGGCTCCATGTTTCAAGCCCCCCTCCAGGAAAAAAAAATCAGTGTTCAATCACCATTTTTCCTCCACAATTAGAAATATTTAGTCCTTTGCCTCGAGGTGAGGAGAGACCCTCAACCTCATTTTCTTCTCAAGTATTGAAAACTATTTTAAAAGTTTGGGGTATGACTCCGCTTCCTTACCACTTCTGGTATTCCCAGAAGGTCACCTATTTAGATTATGACCAGGCACGACGTTACTTTCGCGTGTATGAGAGAACACGAATTGAGAAGGAGAGAGAATGAAGTTTCTTTCGCAGGGACGTCTATGGGGACGTACTTGAATACCCAGCGCTTTTTCCCCTCTGGAATAAAACAAGTGACCATGTACATAATGCCCCTAATCTGTCAGTTACTTGAATCCAATGCCGGAGCTTAGGCGCTCTTTAAAATAAGGTATTATCTCATATCACTAGATAATCAAATTTTATCATAAGGGAATTTTCTTATTTTGGCTTTTTAATCTAATTTAAAATTTCCATTTTTTCATTTGTTTTTGGAAAGTACTCCAAGCTCACACGCATGATAAGCGCCCGTGTAGGCGGCACCTAGGGTGGGCACTGCTTGCATCAAATTTTGACTCCCGAAAGACCCTTATTTCCTGATTGTCAACGCAAAACATACATAGAATTAAAATTCAATCAAACTTCGAGTAAATAATTGCAAAAGTTGGAGTAGAATCATCATCTTTCCTCTACCACTGGAAATATTTAGTTAGTGCGAAAAATGATGAAACCTAAGTAAGGTAGCGGTAAAGACAGTGGGCAGCGACAAGAAAAGTCAAAATCTTGCCTATGTATGTTGATGTCAAATGTACTCGGCGCTAAAATACAATTGTTATTATTTTATCCTCAGCGCCAGAGTTCGCTATGATGTCATGTATTTAATCATTAGAGTTAATGAACGTTTTGAAGTATCTATTCATATGATGAACAGAGTGATTTTTTTTCTATTTCTTCGTTCGTAACAATGGACTCTTCCACTTGAAGGAAACAATTTTGCTTATAAAAATATCTTCTACGCATTGTTTGAAACAATTGACGTTTACACTTAAGTGAAATATTTTTTTTTTCCTCTAGAAAAAACATGTCTAAGCGATTCAATTATATTCGTGAATTACTTAACGGGAATCAACAAGCTTGTTTGATATCCCACTGAAACCACATAATTTTGAGCAGCATGAACCGATTTCATAACCCCCCCCCCCCGTTTAACTGTTTGTGAAAATCAAATACCACATACGATTAAGTACTGGTATTCTCTTTCTCTCTCCGCTCCCTTGACACCGACAAATAGAAAAGAAGATTAAGAGAATGTACAAGAGTGAAAGATGCTATAACCATAAAAAATACATTTATTAAGAGAGATAAATCACTTTAAATAGTTTTTTCAACAACGCCCGTACGTGATAAAATAAAAGAAGAAAACATACAAGTTAGTCTGATAGAAATTCCCAACATTAGCATCAGATAAAAAAAATGAATGAACACAATAACGATAGCAGTAAAGTAGAATAACAAAAGTTTAATTATATATGCATTCCCGAGTGGCACCATTGTTTTTTTTCCCTCTTACCTTCTTGTTATCCTGGTAGGAAGTGATGGCAATTTGTTGACGGGTGGAGTTGCACAGTCACTTCCGTTTTCCGGCACAAAGAAATCTTCAGCACATTTCCCGATCATTTATGGCATTGTTTAAGGCAACGAACATAGTATACGATCCAGTGGAGGACTGTACTTCTGGTAAAGAATTAACCTTCCTTAAGATCTACCTGGCCTCTCGATCATGAGGGTCACAGTACCAATGACATTTGAACATGTCTAAATCGTCACGCCATCTTATTTTTTTGCCGGTTATGATTTCGCACGTGATCTCTGGGAATTGACGATGTGAGTCGTGACGTTCAGTGATTGTCCGTCATCCTTGCGATATGGCCTGCCCATTGCAATCTAGACTGTATTGGCGTTCTCTCCTCCATTCTGATACAAGCTCTGCAACAATTCCTTTGATCAGGATTAATAACAATTTGCACGAAATCATTTGTTTCAGTCACTTTTAGATACAGATTAAACAAAAGACAACAATGATTCTCTTTTCATTGTGGGCTTTTATTTCTTTTAATAAAAATCAAAGTCGAGGCGACAGGATAATGAAGAGAAGTAATGGAGGGGAAAAAGTGTAGTTATTAAAAAAAAATGATTTAATTTCAGGGATAGATTTGCTGCTCTCTTTAAGACATATCTTGGGATTCATTGCCGTAAAGTGTTCGGAAAAGATATTCAAAAAGATGTCCCAGCCTTTCAGTTAGCAATTCATGGCAGAATAATTCTATTTCAGATTATACTTGTGTACCATATTCATAAAAAATAACAACAGATTTTATTTTGTTTTTTTGTGTTTGTTTGCCAAATTCTGCCCGTCTATGCCGTTAGCTACTTTGATGTATTGTCCCCTTTCACCAACGTATAGAATCTGACATCATCATCATCATCATCATCATCATCATCATCATCATCATCATCAGTCTGTTATGGTCTGTCGTTGGACATAGACCTTCCCCAGGATCCGCCACACTTCTCGATCATGGACGTTACAGAGCCAGTACTTTCTGAATTTGTCTAGTTGATCTTGTATTCTGTTAGCCTCAGTTTCGCATTTGATCTCTGGAGATTCACGGTGTGAGACGTGATGTCCACTGGTTGTCTGTCATTCTTGCAACATGGCCTACCCATTACCATTTAAGTTTTCTAATAGACTCAATGATATCTTGGACTCCCGTTCTCTTCATGATAAACTGTGCTGTCTTATGATATCTCATGTGAGGTTGAACATGATTCTCTCATGTGCACATTGCCTACTTCTGAGTTTGCAGGTCTATCTCTCGGTTAGGTTCCATGTTCGAGCTCCATAAGTGACTGTTGGGAGGATGCATTGGTTTTATACTCTTCTTTTTATTCACCAGGCTGCCAAGGTCTGCGCCGGAGTTTAAATCGCAGCAGTTTTACTTAATTTCATATATTGGTTTCCATCAGCGTGACAGAAAACAAATAAACAGATAAATAAACTTTTCTGGTTTTGTTCCTCAATAGAATTCGTCGCATGACCAAAATCTTTTGGCGGTACGCCGTGTGGGGGATGATCAATTAAAAATTCATGGAAAGAGATGATCAAATTGTAGGTTACTTCTCTCGTCCTTTGTAGGAGAACTGGAAAGTCTGAATCCCCCCCCCCAAATCCAAAACAAAACAACAGTGAACGTTGCTAGAAATAAACTATGAGATCAATTTAGCATAAACGGGCATTGTAAATTGAAACCCCTTGAAAATTTATTCTGGGAGGCAAATATTCTAAAAGAAAAGAAAAGTTTTTTTTCTAGACATCATCATCATCATCATCATCATCAGTCTTTCAATGTCCGTCGTTGAACAAAGACCTTCCCAAGGATTCGCTATAATAAAGAATATATGTTGAAATTTTCAGTCTTTAGCTCCATTGGTATGGTACGACACCTACTTATAGAGCCAGCAAACCAGAATCACTTGAAAACTCAAGAAACATACGTTGACAATGTTGACAGCTTTGGTTGACAGACTCCAACAAACAAATAGATAAGAACACATCAGTAATCATAATACGTGTTTTGATAATCCAGCCTTGAAGTTAGCAATTTTTCACAGGATTAATCTACTTCTAATCAAATGTCATAAGAAGTATAAATGTAAGATTTTTGCAGGAAATGACTCAGGAGTTCAATCGATCTATTTGAATGAAGAATAACTTTGTGGTCCATCTCATCGCTGAAGTAGTGACATATATCTCACATGTGTCAGAGGTTGGTGTTTGAGCCCAAGTGAAGGCCAGAATTAAAAATAAAAAAAAAATCCCTGTTTCTTTAGTTTCTTTATTTCTTTTTATATTTACATTTTTCTCTTTCGAATCACCCATAAACGGTACGATCAACCAGCTAAATGAGCGATATATTCTCGTGTTTTTGAGTATCAGTATGTTATTGTGTGTGTGTGTGTGGGCGCCCCCAGTCATATTTTTGTTGCTGAAAAGTGCTTTTGGGGGTCTCTCTGGTCATTTCGGACCAACAAGGCCCAAATCTTGTGCTAGTATTAGATTATAGATAATTTTAGATAAAAGATCTACTTTTAAGATCATCTAAGCTAAAAAAAATGTTTTTCAGATAATTTTTGATAACTTTTTTAAGATACTGAGTTATGGTACACGCGCGGGCTATGTTGCTTCATTTATACAAGGTATTTCTTTTTGCGTTTGTTATTCTTTTCTAATAATGTTTGCTTCTTCGTTTCTTTTATTTTTATATCTGCTCTTTTCTTCTGGTGTTTGCTTCTCTCTTTTTTTCTTTGGGTATCTTCTTCTTTCTTCTGCACAGTATGTATTTATTTTCCTATAAAAAAAGTTCTTTCTTTTCTTCCTTAAGTCCCCTTGAACATTTTTCCATTCCCCCCTCCCCCGTTACCGGTCTCGCTTTCCAGAGAACTCCCAAAATGCTGGATGACATTCCGGCGTACGAACGATAGTGACAATTTCTCCCGACAACATAATTGCGATAATTAAAATGCTATCCACGTTATCAAAAATCCCACCCTCATCGTCTACTAGATGAACCCGAAGTACGAAGTTAATAGAGAATCAAGAAGAAAAGGAAGAGAAAGGTGGGAGGAGGAAAGGGGGAAAGGGTGGAGAGGTCGAAGTGGGCTGGGGTAAGGGTGGAGAGGACGCTGGAGGAAGTGGAGGAGATAGGAGCTGTTTTTTTGTAAATGACCGGCGAGTGAGTGTTTTGGTCCTCGGCGATCATTCGGTGAAATTTAAGCATCCTTAAAAGCGGCCAAGAGAGCACGCGAATTAAGGAAGCTGTCACTAGCAGGGGGAAAAAGATAATTCATTCATTTCTTGTCGCTCGCAACCAGGCCAGTCAGAGGGATATCAGTGGAGGGGTACTCTTGGCTTCCGTTATTCAGCGCAGAGTAGAGATCGGTATCCTCATTCGGACGGATCAACGGGATCTCCATAGCGGGTTCTCTACACGATCCCAGGCTGCTTACGGTACCTGGCATCCAAAGACGGTTACTCATTCAAGTACTGATCAGGCAGGCCGCTGCTCAACGTTGGGGATCGTACGAGAAACGATGTGTGTGACGCGATTTGGTTGTAACTAAAAATAAAAACCGACGAAATGGAATAGACACGGGTATAACTGCGTAACTTGTGGCTAGAATCCGCCACTACTACTACTACTACTAATTATTATTATTATTATTATTATCATTATTATTATTATTATTATTATTATTATCTAAAGTCTGGTACCTGGAGACACGTCCCTCGGGTAGCATCCCCTATTGCATTAAGATGATGTCTACGGCAACAGCTGAGAGAACCAGACAATTTGTGAACAACCCGGTACACAACCAATTATCGTCTTTGGGGATATGTCCCACTTAATAGACAATGTGTTGTATTTGACCTCGCGAAGTGTGCAGAGAACTCTTTACCACGACAAATTTCCCCTTGTACTCAGAGGCTAATTGAGTACACTCTAAGCTATCTGATTAGGGTGGAAGTATCCTTTCGGTGGACTTCAATCCTGCCAAGGGGCTGGTAATAAAGAGTTGTAGATATACAGTCTTGTTCTCGACCTACCTCGGGCTGAGAAGTTGATTAATGTCTGGGATTGTCCCCACATCCTGGAACCACAGACCAACATGCCCAGGCTCGCCCTGAGAGCATCAACAGGATCCGTTCTGTGAACCTCATCAAGCTTGCCCGAATGACTCCGCGAAATCACGCGTCGAGAGATAAGGACCCTTGTACAACAGGATTCGTTTCGTGGACATAGTCCAGCTTGTCCTGACCTCCATGCGAAATCATGCGCAAGGAATCGGGTCGCTCACTCTGCCTGCACGTTTTCAAACGTGTGGGACCCCACCCGAATCCTACTTCTTGTCACATTTGCAGTCGTAGAGATGCAAATAAATAACCTCAACCTAACTTGAAAACTTGAAAGGATCATTAAGCTGACACATGCAACAGGTACCGGAACTTGGTCACCAGCCATCATACCCAATTGGGAGTGTCTTTTAAGAGACATGTTTTACCTTTATGTTACTGAACTTTCTCTATGTTGTTGTATATAAAGGCTAAATAACAAATCTATTAGAATACTAAACACGAGAATTAACATCTCAAATATTTAACCTGTTATTGATTTCTGTCTGAAAGTTGGATGCTGAAAATAGCAGTCCGCTAAGATATTTCCTTTGTAGAAGGGGTCCTCGAATTTTCAAAGTCTCGAAACTACTGATATAACCACAGAGAGAGAGAGAGAGAGAGAGAGAGAGAGAGAGAGAGAGAGAGAGAGAGAGAGAGAGAGAGAGAGAGCAATAACTTGATTAATGAAATATATGTTCCACTTTTGCTATTTTGCAATCAGAAACTTCATTATCAGAGAAAAGCAGAAAAGTTTCCATGCAATAATAATGTCTTCCAATTATTGAACGGAACACAGACATTTAAAATACAATGGATGTACGCATCGAAAAATCCTTAGAAGATAATTATGCGTAATTCGGTCAAGAATATTCTTTTAAAAAATTACGAAATTGCTACTAAAGTTGTACAATATAGCACGAGAAATATCTGAACGCAAAAGCAAATAACTCAAGATGCGATTCAGCGATATAAATAAAAGAACAGGAATTAAAAAAAGTAATTTTTTTGCAGAAATCAAAATTAGAATAAAGATTCGAAAAGCTCAGTTGATGAACAAAACACGTAATTAAATAAAATCATATACCATCATGATCAAGGCTATTACCTCAATGCTCTTCCATAGGAATAGATCACTCTTGTGGATGGGGGATTTATCCGTAAAAATAAATATATATCGCTTAAATTCAGCCTTACTGACCGTCTGGTTCCAGAGGTAGGATATCAGCCTCCGGGCCCAAAGCAAAGGTTTCAATCCTGCCTCGTTGTACTCGATGGGATAATGGAAAGTCTATAGCCACACTGGAGATGATGATAATACATCGAAACAGCTGTCTGTGGATAAAACAATTATATATATATATATATATATATATATATATATATATATATATATATATATATATATCCTCTTCTTTGATTCCCATTTTTGCTTCTAAAGCAAAATACCTGACGTTAAATTCATATTCTATGGAAACCTTTTAACCACTGAAACGTATACTCATACCGCCCGCCACTGAAGATGGGACTCCCTCCTGAAATATGTATAGCATACATATTAATTCATTTATGGTTTAATTTATTAATATGGTTTAATTTATTAATAAAAAAATGTCTCCATATACTTTTATTCCTGAGTCTGTCTCATTCCCTATTGCTCTCTCTCTCTCTCACACACACACACACACATATATATATATATCACATACACACACACACACGCACAATATATATATATATATATATATATATATATATATATATATATATATATATATATATATATATATATATATATGTGCGTGTGTGTGTGTATATATATATATATATACATATTTGTGTGTGTGTGTGTGTGTGTGTATGGAAATAGGGGTTTATTTTTTATCGGGTAGTTTCCACCTATACCGTAAAACAAGAAAACGTTGGGTAGTATAATGATCAAATCAATTCATCAAGTCAAACCAATACAACAATGCGTGTAACACAGACGATTATTTCCTTGCAAAGCTGAGAAATCTACAAAACGATGAAATCTGCACTAGCCTGACATAATTCTTTTGCAATGCTTGAGTACGCAGTTTCTTCCAATGTTCTGATGATTCATCAAGTGAGCGCATGCGCTGAAACTATCGAATCGGAACTCGGTGAACCAATGTTGGCATTTGGATAAACACTTGTAGATCTTTTCAGTGGCCATTGTAGCATTGATTCACACACGAAACTCATAGAGCTTACAATGACAAATATGACTCATTTTGATTATGTTGTTACTATTCTGGTACAATAAAGCCTTGAAAAGGAAATACTCGTAATTTGAAGAATTACACAGAATTTATTTAAACGTTGGGTGGTGTTAAATACTCAATGAATAACACCTAAAGTTAGGTTATGTAAAAACGACGTTAATATCTGGTTACTCTTGACAGTTAGCCTTTGACATTCGCTGGGTGTCTGCTCATGGTATCGATAATTCGCAGTTCAGACTGATTTAATGTGATTTTGGAGCTGCTGCGAATCGCCAAAAACCGCACCATAGGAAGTATTAACAAAACGTACAAAGTTTAGAAAATCCTAAATGCATCGTAATAATCTTTGCGTGATCAATTTATCTATGTAGACAATATAAAGCCGGTTTGTATGCAGATTGAACATTCGCAAACCAGTCAGTCGAACGGTATTTAGATATTATTATTTTCTCCATTTCACTTTGCTGTAAATAAATTTATTTATCCATTTTCCAGTACATGAAGTATCATAAATTATTATTAACAATTATTTTCATTTTTATGATACTATTTGCTTCCATCGTAATATTTTTGTGGCTTTCTATCGCAACTTTTCCCCAGACCGGATAATTGGAAAAAAAAGTAACAAAAATATTAAGATGAATATAAATAGAAGCATAAAAAGTAGAAAAAAACGTTAATCACTGCACAGGAAATTTATGGTTTCCGTTAATTAACTGTATATTTTTTTTACTTGCGTCTACTTTTTAACGATCTTTTAAAACGTATTGCAATAATTAGATATCTTCTTTGAGAGTTTAATTTTGATTATAACTGCAAGAAAATCGCGTCTGGTCGTTTCGTCGAATGACTTATTGCCGACACACAGTCAGCCGACAACTCTTTCGCTGCACAGCAAATTGAGAGACAATATTTTCGGCGAAGTGACGTTTTGTCATCTTTCGCCGACTGCCGTTTCATCGAATTCTTTTTGAACCGTTTAGAAGTTAAAAAACAAAGAGAAAAAAAAAACATCGAAATTTGATTGAAACAATTTTATTTTACATAGAGCGAAGAAAATAACAAAAAGTTAGTCATAAGGAAAAGAAGAAAAATATACTTAAACTTCCTCACAGAGGATTTTTTTAACTAAAAAAATTATATCGATTCCACTATTATTGACGTATACGTCATTAAAAAAATGAAGTCAAATTAAATTTTTTTTTTGCGTCGAATGATTTACTCATTTCATTTATTTATTTGTATATTTACAGTTTGGAAATCGCTTATGGTATATGGTGCAAGATTCGGGGTTTTTTTTGCGGGGGATCAATAAAAGTTATTTGCAGATTTTCAGATTCACTGGCCCCCTTTAAGTGCCCCTAACCCCCTGCGGATATCAAGGGATAACTGTATTGTTGGTGTCTCCCAAGTCCGTCCTTCTTATTCTCCGTTCCAGATGTTATACAGAACGGATAGTCGTTATTCATGAGGATTCTACTTATATGTTTTAATGCTTCTTTTAGATTCTCGGGATCGTTGCTGATGACCTTTGCTCGAGGCTGAAAGCAACAAATTAACCCTTTCTTGACAGATGACTCATTTTGAACTAAGTATTAGCTATAACTCAATTTATGTTATTTTCTTCATCCGCACAGGCCTTTAAACTACTTACGAGGACGTCTGAAAGAGCTTTTGTGATACTCTTCTCCCCATATTAAACTAAATTGATATTTAGAGATATATAACCAGATACACAAAAGAGACTTCATTTGTTATAGTTACTTATTGATGAATTATTAACAATAATAGATACTACTTCACGGATCCAGCCAAATCGCGTTTGACTCACCGGTTCTCCTATGATCATCTAAGTTAAGCGACGTCTAGCCTAGTCAGTGGTCTAGATGAGTGACCGTCTGGAAATACCAATGGCCGTAAGGAACATATAGAGAGCCATTAATCCTCCCAAGGAGGAAACCGATCTCTCCACTATGCTTAACAACGCTAGTCGAACGCCCCCTCTCTAATCCCTGAGCTACGTGACTAGGTGCTACCAGAAATGAATGAATGAACTTCTTCACTGAAAAGATAAAATCATCAATGCATATCAGGTATCAGTAACATAATTGACTATAGACATAGATAGTTATATATTTCATCAGAAATCAATATCTCTGATTTAATCTAGAAGTCTGCCAGGAATGAAACAAGATTATAGAATTTTATTACATTTTTGAACGCTGTTTTTGAACTTGATTTACTTTTAATAGGCAAAGAACCAACACAGAAAGAAGACCAAGTTATCTAGCCGGGTTGTTAATTCAGCGCTTTTTGCGGTATATTTAGCTTCTCCAGTTTCTTGTATTGGGAGAGCAAAAATTCAACATATAGCGCTATTTCTAGCCTATTTTAGCGCTATTTTCCATCAGTTTCTTAGCAATTTCAGATGAATCTAGCTATTTTCAGCTATTAAGAATGGTAATAAAATAGCTCGCTTTTTTTTTTTGACGTTTCTTCTTGGTCCTTTCAGCGCAGTTTTTTTTTCGAGTTGGCAAAACTGTTCTTCAGTTTGACCTTTGTCGACCAACGAATCTGCTAATGTACAAAGATTGTATCAGCTTTGTAAGTAAGTACGTTGGATCGTCCTTTGCTTATGCCGTTATCAAGGTATGAGAAAGAGCCATTTCCGGCTTGCCACTCCTGTCGAAACTTCATTCTATCTACGAAACCTGGTATTTCCCAGGAATCATGTATGTATGATAAAATAGGAACAAGGAAAAGAACACTGCGAAGTTGTGTACACAATTTTTGGCAGCATTTGGCAACATCTGTTTCTTTAATAAGAATATTCAATAATATTCGTTTCCACTTGATTTTTCAAGTTTAATCTCCATACAAACAAAAAGAAACAAAAACAAATAATCATTGCATCAAACATAAAACGAAAAATATATATGTGTGTGTGTGTATATATATATATATAATGGAGGAAGGATTCGCTACACAATCATGTTGTCATTATATTTTAAGCTCTACTTTAAATCAACTTGAAATCAGCTTAATATTTAAACTTGAATGTATCGAGCACTCTATGAAATAAACCCATCATACTTTGGACATTGCATTATATTACATTTCATAAAATCATTTTTGATTTGTTTATATATACATGAGTGTATACATTAGTGTTAAACACTGTTCACTCTGCTCGTTTTTTCCTTCTTTCTGTCTTTCTTGAAATGTTTTTTTTAAAAACGGGAATGATACGACGTAGTGTGACGTAAAAAGACATAATTTCTTGTACTTGCTTTCTCTTATTAAGATAACAACTTTCTTTCTTTGTTAGAATCGCTATCTATACCTCTTTAACCACTGCCGTTCTTAGAACTGTCGATCTATGTAACAGTAGAAAACAAGTCAATACACATGTAACACATGCATGTATACAAAACAGGTACAAACAAAGAAACAATTTGTACACAAACAAAAAACTTACACGTATATGCAAAAGGACAAATATTAAAAATTATATATTATATATATATATATATAAAGAGAAAGGAGGGACTGACTGACATAGATATCTATACCATGTAGGTATTGCATATTTTACAAGGACACATATGCACTGACTTCTGAACAGGTGCAATTATTTTGCTAAATCATTTTAGAGTAAGACAGATTTGTAAAAATCACTCAAAAATTCTATTTTTTTATAATCTTTAGAGAATACAGAAACTGATGCCCTTAGAATGAGAGCCGATATTACGAGAGTTTACTGCTCATAGATTTTCACTCACAGGCGGCTGGGGTCATTCGCCAGTTGCCCATACTCACCAACTGGAATCCAAACTTTGTTTAGGGGTCTTTCCCAGAACAATTTCGCTGTACGGATGACCCCAGTAGAAGCCAAGTGGCACCACTCTGTTGGCAACATAGGCAACAGAGCTAGAGTAATGAAAGAACGGAAACAATGTCAAGAATATATATAGATATGAGGAAGCAAAGGATAAAAACAAGATGAAATAAAAACAGATTGAAAATAATCATTTTCTTGAAATGCTTAAAAATACATTAAAAAAAAAGGAACCGTCGTAGTCGAAATCTGTTCCTGATCAACCTGATTCTAGGAAGATATCTGTAAATGTCTGTGAAAAAAATCTTGTTATTCGGAAAACAGTAAAAAGCTGTCGGCTGATAGGCCCTTCTTCGTCCAGCGATGCCAGGGAGGAAAAATGCGAAAAATTAAAGGATATCTCAATCATTTCTGATTTTTCATCCTTCATTTTTCTACCTTTGACTTTTATTTAAAAAAAAAAACGCTTCATTTTTATATACGGCCAGGGAATGTTTTGAATGTTTCATTTGCTTCTCGGGCGAAACGAGCAAGCACGCTTGCAAGTGAACCGTATATCAAAAGTCCCGACAATATCCACCAAGAAAGAAAGAGAGAGACGTAGCTCATTCAGTAAAAATAAGAGAAAATTTTTGAACCCATGAATGGGCATTTTTTTGATTGGTACTTACAAAATATCGTTTTATTTAGGAAAGTAAAATGAAGGATAATATAAAGAACAGAAAGCGGTAAATATTTAATCAAAACATAATCTATTTCGAAAAGTAACCGATCCGATCAATCCTCTCATAGTCATACCTCATCTATAAAAATCGTTTAGATTTAATGGTCATAAATTCAGTAATTGCATGAATTATGGCTTCTCTGTTATTGAGCCTTTTATTACAGATATTAAGTTCAAAATGCTTCAAAAGATGAACCTTTTTAACCTTTCGTATCTCCTTGATATGACATGATACAGTTGCTGTTTAAATCCTGAAGTATTCAGAAAAATGCTCGAACTGTTACTCGTGGGGCATTGGCCAATGCTGACGATATTCCTTCAAGACTATTAGGTCTCAATTGTAAACACGAACAAGCGTGGAATATCTGTTGTAAGGAGTTAGGTTAGAGACGTAAAACCAGTTCCCATTTAACTATGAAGTCCCCGTGACTGAATGACTAAAAGTGGCCACGTGTATACTGGTGTCCCCCATGGATAGAGGGTATGAGTTCGAGTCTCATCGTGGGCTTGCTGTTTATTTTCCAATTGTGCTGTTTATTCGCTGCCATAGAATTATGGTTTGATTTAAAGTTGTGATAAAGAGCAACCGAAAGTTAGGACGAAGTTAAAAAACTAGTGTAAATTGGTAAGTTTTGGCCCTGTCCCGAAGTTTATTAGTGGTATTCATATTTTGAGGCCTAAACCTATTTAACCAATGCTGAACAGTTCGCAATGTAATAGTTTTCTCTCCATATGTTTTGTTGACATTTTTTTGCAGTTAGAGCAGTACTATGTTCTGTTATGAAATCGTATCTGAATAATGATATTACTTTGCTTCCGTTCTGATCTTGGTGTAGTGGCTATGACTTGGGTTTTAAATACCTCTGCATTTGTATGTCATATATGTATCACATAGATAACACACTTCCATTAATTTCTACATTATTATCTCTATTTACATTGATTCATGAAAGAATTATATTAGTAAATATTACATTTAAAAACGACATTTCATGTGTATCGTACTTTTGGGTAGGCAACACTTGTTTTAGGGATATAAGTGCATACATACATATTTATATGCACCTATATGTATGTACATTTTCAAGTAATTTTAAGGCATCGAGATGAAATCATCTTCTAAAAACATGTTTATAGATATTCCATTGATAAACAAGATGTTCATACAACGTTAACATTTCAGTTATTAGAATATCAACAAAACAATCCACGAATTTCGTGGAATGTTGATAACCTACAAGCATGATTTTCAAAGTTACCCTCATTAAGGTGAAAATATATACAACAAATCATATATATTTTGTGGTAATTTCTTTTTTCCATGAGTTGAAAATATATACTAGAGAACCATTGTCATAGGTTAAATTTCCACACTTCTTTGATATATATGAAAATGTATGTATTTATATATACATATCTATATATAAGTAAGTCTCCTGTCGTGAATGGGTAATAGTAACCCAGTATGTTGATCATTGACAGTCTAATGAGCTTGATACCGAAACTATGCTCCATTATTATGACCTTTAGCCATACTATGCTAAGTTTATCAAATTCTTATTTCTCTTTCGTTATATATATATATATATATATATATATATATATATATATATATATATATATATATATATATATATATATATATTATATATATATATATATATCTACAGGAATTTACTCATCTCTTTGTCTTACGGATCCGTGGTGCCCAGTGCCTTCCTCCATTAGGCAGAAAGAGAAAAAAAAAAAAATTCAAAGGCCGGTCACCCTTGCGAACTTGAATCTATCAGTTTGGATCTCAGAGAACATTCCAACATGAAATGTTGGCCGTGTGGAAGAACTGCAAGTGGAATTTCTCGCATATTCGACTGTCATTCGCCGACGTTAGATTGATGTCGATGTGGTACGGCTGGAATCCCCGAAACCTTGAGCGGAATTGTATTTATACGAGAGGGCGACCCTTAATGGGGTTATTATGGATATTGTTACAACGGCTTTGACTGTGAGGAAATTTTGGTCAGGAATTTTCTTATGAACTTACGCTTTATTCCAAGAACACATTTTCTTTCGTGAAAAACAAAATATTCAACTCACTAATACAAATTATGTTTATACGAAAAATACACGCTGACATGCATACATATGGTTATATATTGTGTATTTATACTTTCACGTTAGAGTTACATTATAGATGTTTGTTCAACTAGAACTAAGTGGACAGAAATGGAGACTGGAAGATAGTGTTGCGTCAATCTTCTTAGTGAGGGAGGCCTGACCACGTTAAAAAGCAACGAACGATTTCCTGTTTTATTTTTGTTAGGTTTGAAAGCGAGTCACAAGAATCAATAAGAGCAGTGCTGTTCTAACTATGTTTAAAAAAATTGCTTAGTCACGCAATTTCAGGGGCCGTGCGCTAAATGCAAGCGAGCTATGAAAGCAGATTCTGTAATTCTGCATTTTCTCTATTACAACACTACTATACTGGCTTCGACTTTTATGATAAGATTAGCGATTTTAGCCAATCACCTTCAACTGGAGGTATTATTTTAATACAGAAATTAAGGGAATACACACACACACACACACATATATATATATCGAGAGGAAAATAAGAATTTACTAAACTTAGCATTGCATGGCTCAAGGCCATAATTATGGAGCATCATTTCCGTACCAAGCTCACTACACTGTCAAAAATCAACGTTACTGGATTACATATACGAGATATAACTATGAAGGTTTTGGGAACTTGAGTCATACTAACAGTGCGAAGATCAAAATCAATGCTAAGAAATACTATTATTAAAAAGTGGGACGCATTTGTCGTATTGGTATCGCATAAGAAAAAAAACGCGTGCCCCAACAAATGGCCCGCCCAACCAATCAGCCAAAAATTAAAAAAAAATCTTCTAAAAAAAGCGTGTGTGTGTGTGTGTGTTTTTTTGTGACATTATGGTCATTTTGGATCAACTATGCCCAAATCTTATGCTGGTATTTTATAAGATATATTTAGCTGATTTTTAGATTATAAACTCTGGTACACGTGCGGGCTATGATGATTCATTTACCCTATATTTTTGAATTTATTTCGAAACGAGGTCAAATCAGAGCAGAAAGGCCAAGTAATCATTATCAAGGCATTTGATGATTTTGCTTCAATGAGAAAAAAAACAAAACAAAACAAAACAAAACAAAACAAAATCAAACCCTCAAGTTAGCTCCATATTTTCTTTTACTGAACATCGACTAAATATCAACAAAATAGATTAATTACTAGATTGTTTAAAATAAACGTACCTCAAAACTTTCTCACTTTGTAACATGAACTTGTAAAATGATTACATCTTCCGGTGTTAATTAATCAGTCATCAGTCACACCGACAAATCATGTCACAGTATAAGCACAAATTCATCGGTTGAAATAAGTGACTGTGAATTGACTTACAATACAGATATAATACTATGATATTATAACATGAGTTGAAAATATATACTATAGAACCATTACCATAGAGCAAATTTCCATACTTCTTTGATATAAGTATAGGCATGGACTATGAAAGACCCCCAGAAAATTTCTTTGGGGTCTGACCAGATGGTATTGATCTATCTATTTCGAAATCAATACGTCCGTTTGAGTTTCTGATCGTTCCGATTTAGATTTTGTTATTCTTATTATTCACACGTAGGAACCTTTAAAAAGAGTTCCATGTCACTCGCTCACTTGACATTTATTTGCGTTTTTATATTTAAATGTACTTTCTCTATTTTAGACCCCCTTTATAACATACGCTACAGGCCCTGCTCTTTCTGAATCTGGCTCTGAGTGAGGAATATACTATCTAAGACATGAGATATGTCCAAACCTTGCATTAAAAGTTGCATAACTCCACTGATTTAATTGCAAATTGCTACCTAAAAGTTCGGGGAATTTGGATAGCTTGATCTATGTGTTAGTTTATCAAGTTACCCACGTTGTGTTTACGCTTCTCACTGGACATTCACTCGTCTCTCGCGAGAACTTCACCAGAAAATAAAGAATCATATTTTCTGTCATTTTTTTTTGTTCCTTTGATTAATCCATTTCATGCCTTAGGTTTCTCTAACGTTTGCATCTATCTATCTATCTATCTATCTATCTATCAATATATATATATATATATATATATATATATATATATATATATATATATATATATATATATATATATATATAGCACCTTGCCTTTAAGCTAAAACGAAAAGTATACAATGAATATTTAATACGAGTTATGGCATACGGACGTGAAACACAGAAATAAATCACTTTAAAATTACCTCAGAATCACGCTAAGAGCAACGGAAAGAGCCATGTTGGGAATAAATCTAAGAGATAGAAAAAAGATCAACATGGATTTGGGAGCGGACCAAAGAAAAAGATGTCTTGCAAGTAATTAAACTATTAAGAAGCATAGTAGATGGTGCAAAATGTTAACATTAGTAGCCAAAGGATAGCAAACGCAGTAGGAGAAGACTAGATAGTATGTGGAATAGAAAGGTTTGCAGGTAAGACCAGGCAGAAGTTAGCGCATTCACGGTCGAAGTGGGAGGAGCTGAGAAAGGCCTCTGTGCAATTGTGGATTGATGCTGATAATGATGAAGCATTATAACCACTTGACTAGTAAAATGTTGGTTCTCCATTTGCCGGCAAAATAGCTTTTACCCAATCAGGTATAGATTATGCAAGATCCGTATAGAATTTCTTTTTGATCAGGCACCATGATATCAATCTATCTATCGATCTATCTATTTAAACCGTTCACAACTCACATTTCGATATCAATACGTCCGTTTCATTTTCTGAACGCTCCAGTTTAGATAATTATTATTCTTACTGTTCAAACATAGGAAACTTCAGAAAAAAGTTCCGTGTCATTCGCCAAGTGTACCAAAGCTACATGCCTTATCTTAAGAGTGCTAACAAAGACATCTCTCGTAACTAGTCTTACGACTTATGCGTCTAGAAATGTAAGCACGCTTTCAATGTTGAAGTGGCAATATGTTTGGAACGTAGGATACCTAACTCTGGTTACGCAGTTACTGAGAGAATTCAAGTAAAAAAAATATATACAATTACACATTTTGTTGCAAGAATTCCAAGTTCTCACATGCAGGTTTGACAATCTGCTCGCTGAAAACGTATAGCGAGTGCAAGAAGTATTCGATGCATCTCGAAAAAATCACTTTGACATATTCATGCACCTTCGAAACTGACAGAATTTGGCCAAAGATTTCTGATTATTGTATACGACTCTTCAATGTTTAATCTGGTTTAAATGTCTTTAGTTTTCTATTTCACAATCTTTCGTCCAAATTCTGTCATTTTGAAGTTGGATAAAGATGAACTTTCTGAAAATATATTGAATACTTTTTTCACTGTTTCGGTAAGTGATGTCCCTCGATGAGACGTTATTGGACCAATCTTATCATTGATTTGCATCAGTGATTTAACATTTAAAAGGCTAAGATATATGCAGATGATGTGTAAATATATTATCTATCTCAAAGTCATACATCTCTCATTTAATCTGACATTCTGGAAATTGAAATCTGGTCGGTGGAATAGCAATTCAGACTAAATCCTGACAAACACCCAGTGCTTCATCTTAGCAATGATAATGAACCGACAGCCTATCACTTACATGACACGAACCGCAATACACAATCTACCATGACAAACGCTAACTCTGTGAAAGATGTTGGAGTCATCTATGGCAAAAAGACAAGTTTTGACAAACATATAACTGACCCTATTAAACGTACCAATGAAATTTTAGTCTCAATTAATAGATCCATTAAATACAAAAAGTAGTTTTTTTTAACTATCTCTAAGAATTTCTTGTGCCTCCAATTTTAGAATATGAAGAAGCAATTCGTCAACCTTATCTTGTTGGACTTACTAAATTCATTGAACGTTCGTAAAGAGAGCAACAAAATTGTTTGAAAAATCAAACACTGATTGAAGTTTTCACAGCCTCCTCCTCCCCCCCAAATATAGGAGAACACGAGGCGATGTGGTATATATGTATATAAGTATGTCCACAATTAAATTGGATGCAACAATATTTCTCAAGTTAATTGCTCCAATAACTCGTGGTGAAGTATACAATGATTGTATAATACCAGCTGTGGCGTACAGATGTGAAATATAGAAAAAATCACTTGAAAACTAATTTAGAATCACAAGAAGTGAAAGGTTGGGAATAGAGCTAAGAGATAGAGAAAGATCAAGATGGATTCGAGAGCAGACTAAAGTAAAAGATGTTATGCAAGTATTTGAGTGACAAATAGAGATAGACAGAGCAACTTCATGATTTACCTAGGTCGTTGGCATAAAGAACTCAGAAGAGAATTTTTCATTCAACGAATTATTGATTAGATATGAACAACCTTCTCAATGAATTGGTTAACGCACAATCGGTGAAAAGAGACTTCAAGACAATTTTATTTCGTACAATACAAGGAATAAATTCAGTATCATAGGCGAGATAATACCAGTACTATGCATTGGAGTGTTGCTGTTTTGATTGAACTGTACAGTCATTAATGTCTTCTGTCTGCAAAAACAATGTAAATCAAGATACATTGATTAGTATTATACGTGCAAACGAAAAGTTTGGTAAACGTGGGGACGTGAAATGATTTTCCCAAAGAAGGCCGAAAATCCATAAAATATCAGATTCAAATGAGCAGGCCACGTCTTGGTATTTGTTTATAGGAGATATCATATATCTTCATTTACTCTTATCAAATGCGGAAAGACATGCTTGATCAAGTGAGGTACAAGATAATTTTCAAGATTAAATTATTAAAAACGGTCAGAATTACCGTGGTCAGTCAGGAAACAATGCTTTCTATGTATAAATATACATAGTGACATGTATTACACACATCCACACACACAAACACATACACACTCACCCACCCACACACGCCCCCACCACAATTATATATTTTAACCCGGTTAGCTCAACCCCGTTTAGGGCTGATTCGCTTTAGCGCTCCCCTGCAAAAACTTTTTGAGATAAATTTAGTAAGGTTAAATTTCCAAAATGGATAATGATAAAAGACAGCATAAAAAATAACCGTGTATTGTATACTTTGGTCAATGTGTCGTGCGTATTAGAATAAACACATATACGTCTACAATAGAATACAAATAGGCGATATATATCGTCACCCACCAAGTGACATTTCACCAGTTCCGGAAAGTAGCTATCAGATGAAATACTTAGTACTAATCTAGTCCCTCTGGTTAAGGCTCAACAACAGCATCATATATTTTGAAATGACTGCTGTCTCAACCTCTATTCATGCTATGTTATAATGACTGCATATAGTTTAGTTTCATTTAGGGGTGAATTTTTAGGAACGTATCTATATTACAATGTACATCGCATTGGATACGTTCCTAGAAATATGCACCACTAAACAAAACAGCGCTTTAAGGGGTCATCATAACAGCATAAATAAAGGTTATGTCTGTAATCATTTACTAAGCATAGCATCGTCTGGCACAAGGCCACAACAATGGGAAATCCAGTGAGGATTGAACGAACTACAGTAGTAATCATATCCGAAGACTATTTTGCTAATTACTGCTCCATGCCGAAGTATGAACGAATATAGGTATCTTCTCTCTTGAACACGTAAAGACACGCACACACACGCACGCACACACACACACACACACACAAACACACACACACACACACACACACACACACAAAGCATCTATAAGTATGTATATGAATAACATCTGTGTACATAAATTTAATATTTTTGTAACAAGTTAAGACTAAAGATTACTTTTGATTAATTGCAAATTGACGGATACAAATAATTAAACTTTATTTTCATTTCAAGGAAATACATGCAGCAATATCTTGAATAGTGCGGTTTCGATTAGTGCTGGTTAGGTATTGCAGTACAATAAAGAAATGAAAGCCAAGAATACACAATAAATTGTAATAATGCTTTGAACAATGCAGACTAATTTTGGAACGAATTAATCATATTATTCAAGGCATTGTTATATTTCTTTTTGAATGTTCGCATCTATAACGTTTTTTTAAATAATTAGATAAGAGCTACGATTTCGTAGATAAGAAGTTTTTTCTTGTATTTTCGCTCGTTTCTTTGCCTTCCTCGCCCTTCGATGAAATGTTGTAGAAGGTCAAGCAGTTTGCTTTTGCACACGGGACGAACAGATGAATAAACAAAACAGGTTACTGCAGTGTCAAACCACACTAATACTCCTATTCCGACCGAAGATGATTACTTCAATGCATTGTACATAAAATGAATAGGAAAATGGAAAATATATACTTCTTGCAAAATTTAATACTTTATTAAAATGAAATAAGCCCGTGATTATATGTACTGTAAATTTTCCTTTACGTCGAAGACTTACCAATTTAGCCAAGTCATTAAGACACTGGCAATCAGTCGATGGTGAACTTAGATCACGTTAGGGGAATGTACGTTTTACATATCGGTTTATACCTCTAATTTTGATGAGGATTATCCTTGTTATTAAAATAAGAAAAAAAAAGTCAACGCCAGACCTTGTACTAGAGTTTGACAACATGGATATTTTTAGGCAGCAAACTGTTTGAATTTTATAGTGAATAAATGAGGATAGAGGAGCAAGTAGTCGAACGGTTAACAGCAGGGAGAATGGAATTGTCAACCCGAGTTCAAATTCCAGCTGACAGACTGAGTTCAATCTGCACTAATGCCCTTGAGAAAAGGCATGAATCCATCTCTTTAACCCATTTCCAATATGTCATGGACCATCACGCCCTACGTCACACAATCTCATGAAGGGCTCATGTCCAACAACGAACTTGAAAGACTGATAAGAAATAGGATCAATGCAAGAAAGCGAACCCGCCTTCCTAAAGGGGTTATAAAACACACTAAACCGAGGGCATTAAGATAAGATCTCCACACATTCCGCTAGATGCGCAACTCACCACAGAAAAGGGAAGAAGAAACCCTATCATTACGAGGGCAATTACGAGATATTAGCCACGCATCGAGTACCAGTTGGTCATCCCAGTGTCAGCAGAGATAAGTTGCTGCTCCAGTCCCTCGGGTTTACTTGTCTGGGTCGACTGTATGCTACGAATGGTTCCGGTCTCCGCCGCTTACCACCCCGGGTCCGGCGCCGAGCCGGTTGGATGTTCGCATCACGAAGTTCAGATTCGGCCTTCATTGCGTGTCCGGCGATTGGCGGAATTTAACGAAGTTCTTTTTGAGTTATTATTTTATTAATACTGATTTCCTCGGTGCTATTACGTTTAAAGAAGACACTTACATAAAAATGCACATGCACAGATCGAAATGAAAATAAACACATTTACACAAACGTGTAGATGCATGTAGTCTCTCTCTCTCTCTCTCTCTCTCACACACACACGCACAAAACATACATACATAGACAAATACTTATGTACACAAACATACACACAAATCTAAACAAACAATTCTTAAATACATAACTGTCGCGTTGTCAGAGACGAATAAACCGAGAATAAACGCGATGAGAATTGGGATTGAAAGCAGCTATTTACCCTTTGCATTACCAGAGCCTGTTTAGCTCAATGGTAAGAGCATCGCTACGTTGAAGCTGCTATTTGTGGCAGGTTCGATTCCTGCAGCAGTACCGTTTTCTTTAATTGTTTGATCTATTTACATTGTCTAATTTAAGTAATATATCAACCTATTTACGACAGGAGATAATTTCAAATAAGTTTTCCATATATGTCGCTATTTACAATTCATTCAATCGAACTAAATACATATGTGTGTGTGTGTATATATATATATATATATATATATATATATGGATGCATATTGTTAATATAACTTTTTTGTTTTTAAACAGTTACATGGTAAATAACTAATGATCCCATCAAGAGAGATTCATGCGTGATACCATACTATCTAATTCTGAGTAAAACATAAAACCCCATGAAAAGCTTTCATAAATTGCATTAAACAGATATTTGGAAATGATTGCCTGAAATGACATAAATTTTGAAAAATAATTCTACATACCTACATATGTGTGTTTGTGTGTGTGTGTGTGCGTGCGCGTACGCACACGTTCATGTTATTCGCGCGCATTTCTGCTGTAGTAGGAAGCATCTGATTTCAACGACCCGCTGTTTCTTCTGGGGTTTTATTATGAGCTAATAACAAGACTGAATTTTAAGAATCGTTCTTCTTGCTAATCCATCTTCAAGTCTTGTCATCATTTCGGCCATTGATTGCCACGTATACAGATAGAACGAGAAAACCTCTATTTAGGACAATCATTCACGCATAAAAGACGTTAAGTCGTTCCTAAGTGTTTCTTTTTGTTGTTTATTACTGTTTCCTGAAACAGGCTGCTGGCGTCGATATCTGTATACCAGTGTTTCTTACCTTAGGTGCACGCACCACTAAGGAAACTTTAGGCAGTGCGAGAACAATCAAACTATTCTCGTTTTATTGCTAATGAATACAACTGTTTTTCAAAGTTAATTGAAAAAAGCAACAGCAACCAGCGCATTAAATGGTTTTATTAGTAACTATGGTACAACCCGTCCAAAAGGAGCATGCTTGGAAGGGGCCGGACGTTATGGTATGTTGAGAAACCTGCAATCATAGTTATGCAAAATCTCTCCGTGTTTCGGCATCTGATGGATTTTAGAATTATACATTTTATCATTAAATTTTGAGTTTTTTAAACTTATTTTTTTAGCCTTGAGAATATTGGATGTAAGAAAAATATGGGTTAATTTGGGGCACATAAATCATCTCTACAGAACCATGATTCTTTATTGACTATAAGTCTCCAACATTCAACCCCCTCGTCACACCGGTGAGAGTTTGCTCGGATAGTGGAATGGTTGGCACGTCTGTCTCCCATGCAAGAGGTCCAAGGTTCGATATAACCGATAAGTGTAGAAAACTACTTCTTTAGGAGAAATTTTCCTATTCACCTTGGAACTAACTGAGTTGGAACAACGAGGTGATTTGGGTGGAGGTATCCTTTTGGTGGAATTACATCCTGCCAACAGGATGATCAAGAAAACTTGTAAGAATAAAGCTCTGATCTCGAACAGACTTGGGAATTGCAAGGATCGCATGCAATGGAAACCGGAACTTCTGTCATATACCATTCGTAGTTGTCTCTTAGGAGACGGGGCGTTTTACCTCACTTTAGGTGAGGAAGCCTGGTCCAGGGGCAGGGGCAAATGCCCGTTTACCACCCTCTAGTGGACACCCATGAATCGCTGCTATATGTAGTGGTATTTCATACCAGATCGCAAAATTTTCGCCTGAAATGAAGTTGGTTTGAACGCCTTGTAACACTGAAGATTAAACGAAAACAAAACAAAAAAAAAAAACAAAACAAAACTGAAAATGCAAGTCATTTTTATTTAATAAGTCATTGAGTTCCATCGTAGGACACTGGCCTACCCCAAGTAAGTGCAATGCTGAGCGAGGCCATTTCATCTTATAACTAATATATATATATATATATATATATATATATATATATATATATATATATATATATATCAATCACTTCTTGTCTCTTTACACGACTGGGGAGTTATTGTTTGGGGGATTTTTTCTCGTTTTTTTAAGTACTTTTTTTCCCAAAGGTTGTGTTTTTAGTGTTTTCGTTTACTAAATTGTTCTCTGTTTTTTTTTTGTGTGTGTGTTCAGGCCAGGGTTAGTGTTTGGTCTACTAAGCGCTTAATTGGTCTGCCCAGGGCTCAATTGGAGTGGAGTTCATGATGGATTGTTATTTTTGTTGAGTTGGTGCCGTGTTTGGTTTTGTTATTTTTGGGGGTCAAAGATGGGGTGGGCGTAGGTTTTGTCTTATTTGGATTTTCAAAGTCGGTGTCTTGCTCTGGGTGTAGTTGTTTTGTGTAGATTCGTGTGAATAAAAATGTGGGTAAATATATGGATAAAGTAAGTTTTGAAGTTAATTAGTAACGTTGAAAGAGTTTTTGTATTATCATCATTGTTATTATTATTGTTGTTAAATGAATGTTTCAATCGTGATTTTCAAATACAATTTACATTAAAAGTATTTGATTAACACACACACACACACACACACACACATATATATATATATATATATATATATATATATATATATTAATATCTTTGCCACTGTGTTTGTCTGTCTGTTCAGTACAAAGAGTCAAGCCAGATCAAAACCGATTTATAAAAACTAACAGCAAAGAAGAGACAGGAATTGAACCTTCAGTTCAGTCAGGTGATGATCAGGTGAGATAAGCATAATGCCAAAATAACAAACAATGAAAGTGTGTGTAAAATTCGCTGACTAACTTTCCGTAAACCGCCACTTCACGAAAAAGAAAGTCAAATCGTATAAAATCTGTGTCATTAGTGAAAAAAAAAAAAGTTGGAGAAAAATCTCCGATACATATCATTTGAGTACACCTCAAACGGTGATATTTTTGGAAATAGATAGCGGACACAAAATTTTATGACAATGTGAAACAATGTTTGCATTACAAAAATCATCTGAAGTTTTCATGTGTAAGACCCATAGATTTCAAAAATATTGGTTTTGACAAAAATCTTTGGCAACCTTCAGTCAAAGAGACCAATGCCGTTATCAGCATTTTAAATCATCGGCGAAATTTGCTACGGAAGTTTTCCCAGTTTTCTCTCGGTATATATATATATATATATATATATATATTTGAAGTTTGCCCACTGTTTCAATTGTCCACTCTCTATAGCGTTAATCGATACGCCACTCTCACCTATTAGCTATTTTTAGCATCGTTATATAATGCTCTCCTTAAGAAGACAGTTTGTGTTCACTTCACTCGCAATAATGCCCTTGGGAGAGGCATGAATCCATCTCCCCCTCTGTGCCATGAGAAAATTGCACAGGATGGAGTAAGTGACGCCCCTTCTGATGCTTGTCGCCTTGAAGTCTATTACAATATCGCAAACAGCATCGAATGAGTGGTGATATGTGATACGTGGAGCCCGAACAGGGACTTCTGAAACCTTAGCCAGCGTAAGGGTACTAAAAACGATTCGTTATGAATGCCGTCTCGTCATCACTTGTTGCTGATTTCTCACGCAGGGTGATAGTGGGCTTGTAGGTAGTTTTAACACGAAGAGATTCGGTGTTAAACATGTGCACCTGAAATGTAGACTGCACTATGAAGTGATTGATGAAAATAACTTCCAAATGGGTAACGGGAAAAAAACAATGGTTTATGCAGAAGGATCATTAAAATAGTTCATTTACAAAAACAGTTGCA
Organism: Thysanoteuthis rhombus; assembly: GCA_963457665.1. NCBI lineage: Eukaryota > Metazoa > Mollusca > Cephalopoda > Oegopsida > Thysanoteuthidae > Thysanoteuthis > Thysanoteuthis major. The sequence goes on from OY735203.1 coordinate 15,849,598, forward strand.
AAGAGAGAAAGACAAAGAAGTGATAGGAAGAAGAGAGTTTAGAGTTTTTGAGGAAAATAGAAAGACAGAAAGAAGAAGACGTAAAAGAAAAGAAAAAGGAATGATTATAAGGAGTGGGCAGAAGATGATGGAATGCGGAAATAGCAGGAAGAGAAGGAAGGCATATATATATATATATATATATATATATATATATATATATATATATATATATATATATATATAGAGAGAGAGAGAGAGAGAGAGAGAGAGAGAGAGATACAGAGAGAGAGAGAAAGGAGGAAAAGAAGAGGAGGGAAGAAGAAGATTTGGGAAGAAGAAAACGGAAAAGAGAAGAAGAAGAGATCAATGGAATCTCTTAAGTAAAAATTATTTTTCTGTAAAGATTGGGCACAATCCATAAGGTTATATAACTGAAAAAACTTATATTTGATATTTTGTGCTGAGAAGTGAAAAATGAAAATAAAAGGAAAAATGAAATAGCAATATTATAGTGGTAGGAGGAAGATAAGAGAAGGAAAGAAGGAAAGGTAGAAGAAGACGACGAAGAAGAAGAAGAAAGGGAGGAGGAGAAAAGGAGGAAGGGCATGAGGAGGAGAACAAAAAAGATGTGAAAGAAAGAAAGAAAAAGGAGGAGGAGGAGAACGGAAAGGAAGATGTGAAAGACTGAAAGAAAAAAGGAGGATGATGATGATGAGGAGAACGGAAAAGAAGAAGTGAAAGGAAGGAGAAGGAGGAGGAGGAGAACAAAAAGAAAAAAGTGAAAGAAAGAAAGAGAGAATTAAAAAGGAATGAGGGGATGGAAAAAAAAAGGGAAAGACCTCTTTCACACATTGAAAATAAATAAAACATGAGCCAAACACTCGTCTCTTTGGTGAATAATTTGTCTGAGTGGCACCATTCTGTTGCATGGAAGTATTTCTGCAGACAAAATGTTCCTCCGAGACAAACCGATTGCCTCAGTAACAATAAACAAATGGGAAAAACAAACTCGGAATTTTTACCGAGACAAGTGCAAGGGTATTTCAGACGCATGATTTATTAGAGGAGAGAATGTTGCAGAAATACATTCTGTTTAGCAAAAGATTTTGGCGAGAGTCATCCAAAGTCATAAGTATTTGCGGTGAGTCTTGGCGGGACATGTAGTCTGTACGGAATTTCAGATACTTAAAGATACGGTCCAAGTGGTTGATGAGAAAGCTCGAATGAGAAGTATGAAGTTCCACCATAACTGTCGACTTGTTAGTACGGTTTCGTACTAAGAGCCTGTCATAATGGAAAGGATAGGTAGTCTAATAAGAAGAGAGAGAGAGATGGAGAGAGAGAGAGAGAGATGGAGAGAGAGAGAGAGAGAGAGAGAGAGGCTTAATAAGGTGGTGGAAAGGGAGAGGGAAGTTGGGTACTTTACTGAGAGCGTAGGGAGATTTTCGTATATGAAACTAATCCATATTTATCTAACTTTTAGCTAACAGAAGATTGGAAGGGATAAGGGAGAGTGAGAAGGTACAGGCAGAGACATGAGATAATAAATAATCTTAGTTGTCAACACCCATGGAATTTCTGCAGGTTTTCCGAGTGAAAGATGGAAAATACCGCACCAGAAACCGATATGAATCGTGTGATATGAAGATGAGGGTCTAGTCCATAGTTTCCAGAGCACTCGTAATTGTCTAAAAATCAGCGAAGTGAATGGTTCGAGGGAGATGATTTAGGCTGTTGGATAAAATTTGCAAGAAGAGTGTAGATTTGAGAAACGTTGCAGTGACTGAGTCTCAAGAGGTGTAGCTGGAGATTGGGGGATTTAGGGGACTAGTGCTCCCTCCAGCATTTAGTGAGATTTGCCTGTAAAAGTGCAGTCGGTAAACTACTATCTATAAAGTTTTTCAGGAGCCGGGTGTGGTATTTCGGATAGCCCTCCATCGAGCTTCGCCTCTTTTAGTCCCAAGTGATGATCATCAGAAACCACCAGCATAACTATACAAATAGAAATAACGAGAAAAAAGCAAGTTATCCAGCGAAAGGATTTTAACATACATTCTATGCATTCCAAAAACAAAAAGAAAAATCAAATATAAGTCTCTTGAGTTTAGTAACATAAACTCAAAAAATAATTGAATGAGAATTATTTAACATGGATTCATGCACACATACCAGGTATGTCTGGAAAATATCCAGTCATTTAATGTTAACGAAAAAAAAAAGAAAAAAAAAAGAAAAAAAAAACTGTCTAGGACAATGGCTCTACCGTCCTCATCAAGGTATACCCCATGGGACCTAACACCCTTTCCTGAGCCTCCCTTTCACATTTCATCAGAGTCTGAAAATTTCTCTTATGGGATCACCATCGCCTGTCTCATTGAGTTCTCCTTAATTTCGTCCATGGTCTGAAGTCTCCTCCTTTCCAACGGCGATTTTAGCTTAAGAAAAAGTCAGAATTCACAGGAGGCCCAAATTATGGATATTACTTGTTTTCTATCTCAGTGTGTAGTCTTTAGAACGTTATTTTAAATTAACGTTTTTTAGTTCATGACGTCATGCGCAAACAGCATACAACAGAAATCTAGGTTGGGCCGGTGTATCCATCAAATATCAAATATATTTAGAATTTCTGTTCCAAGGCTGAAAGATATCTTGTTTAATTTTTTTTCGTTTTTATGATATTCGGCCAAAGTATTTGAGGTCTTTTTTTTTTCGCAATTAACGTTACCGTGTCGCTCATAAATGAATACAACCCTACCAATGTTAAAAGAAAAGTGAATTCCCTTCTAAACCAAACAGCAAGTTTTCATTAGATTGAAAATTCAACATTTTGGGACAGCGTGCAGTAGTCAGATGAGAAAGGAATTGACCCATTTGTGTTTAATTGCATCCAAAGAGTTTAGCGTCGTCATGGCAGAACATACAAGGAACAGATAAGTATGGTGGTAGAAGTGTCATGGTCTAAGGTTAAAGAAAATTCATTACTTTCACTCAATTGCTTGGGAAGAAGAGGTGTGTTTTAGCATGACATTGATCCAAAACACTCCGCTGAAGAAGCAACACTAGACAGTTGACAGGATTGAAATCCAATCTAGCACTTGTGTAATGTAATGAAACGAAGAATAGATAATCGACAACTCTTCAATGAGACAGATTTGAGAGAATGCATTCCAGTAGTTATTTGTGCAAGTCTAATGAAGTCAGTGTCGTCAAATCTAAAAGCAGTAATGGAAAGTAAAGGATGTCACACCAGATATTGATATCAAATAATACTTTTTGGGGACAGCCACGAATTTATATTTAGGCAATACGTTTTACATGCTATAAAGTTTGGTGATATATTTTGGTCAATATCCGTTTTAATGATCTATCAGAAATTATAAAATTCTGCTATATTTGTTTTAGAAGAAAATTAACTTTTTAAAAAAAATGGTAGGGTTGTCTTCATTTTTCGGCGACACTGTATATGATATTATTTACAAGTCTCTGCAGAATGTTGATATAGATATAAGGACTATGCATGTTATGTTGATCAATATACGTGCATATAGCATATATATATATATATATATATATATATATATATATATATATATATAGATAGATAGATAGATTGATAGATATATAGATAGACAGATAGATAGATAGGTAGTATATGTGGTACAAATCAGGCTAGCAGTATAACATAATATAATAATGTATCAATGATATAAAGCCACTTCTGAAATGTAATGGATTTATTTCATAGAGTGCTCGATACATACAACTTTTTACACTTGGAGTTAAGTTGTTTTAGAGTAGAGCTGGAAATAAATAATAGAATGTGGATTCGCTACACAAGGCAGAAACATAAGCTAGTTTGTATAGCGAATCCACATTCTATTATATATATATATATATATATATATATATATATATATATATATATATATATATAGAGAGAGAGAGAGATAGATAGATAGATAGATAGATAGATAGATATACATACGTATAGATATATTGATATTGGCAGCAATTTTCCTACCATAATTTTTGCTGATATAATTTTTTTAATAATCTTTCGTTTGTGGATAAGTTTTTTTTTCGCACAAGAATGTGCATTCGTATATTCATGCGTGCGTGCCCCACGCGCTCGTGCGCATGTGTGTATTTTGGAGAGAGAGCGAGGACGGAACTTAAATAGGTATGACGTCCTTTATATGCAAAAACGCATTCCAGTCTTCAAACATGTGAATGTGTGCAAAGAGCTACGTTTGTTATGCTGAACAAAGTTAGCTGACGAAGTCGCCAAGATTTATGAGGACCGTAAACAGTCTAAACCAGGCTTCATTATACGCTTAATTAGGCAAGTCATGGTGCAAAGTCAGATTATCTCCCTTCCCAGTCGTTAATCAAAACGTCATCAATATGGATGTAGAACGCTAGAAATATTTGAATGTTAACATATGCCAAATCTATGTGAATATTTCTTTTCTATTGAAATATCTAATGAATAATGACACTTAATGTAATTTCCACGTTGAACCCCCTGAACCCTGATGAAAAAAAAAAGACCAAATCAAGACAAATAGCAAAACAAAACAAACTTATTGTTCATAGTTAGAATGAATTTATATTCTGGCACCTTTATCGGAGAAACATAGTTTTAACCGTCGTTATTAGATCATTTGAATTGAATAGATTTAGACCCTTTACCGTCTTGATATTTCTTTCATCAGTTCCCTCCTTTCTATTTGTTTATGCGCTATTTCAAAGGTGTGAAATTCTCACACACCTGTACACACCTGATGTTGAAGATGGTTCATAGATACCCCCCCAAAGAATCAATGAAAAAACAAATAAAAAATGAACGGATCATTTCAGTTTTCAGAAAATATGGTATGGTGTCAAAATTAGTTTCAATCAAATGATCCTAAAACGACGGTTAAAAACCCCAAGTTCGCCCTTCATTGTCTATAATTTCATGAGTAATTATCATTAGAAAATTTTTTGTTTGTTATTTATGTTGATCTCAATAGCATTTCAGCTGATCCGTTTCACGACACTCTTCATGTGAAATATCTGTATGAAAAGGCAGTATCTTTTTTCGGTAATGCAAAACGAAAAAAAGGTTGCTAACAAAACATTTAAACGTTAACAGCGACGCTTGGAATATGTTATTCTATTTTCAGTAATTCTTAGACCAGTTTATCTTTCGTTCATTTTATTATTGTTGCTTTTTATCGCAACGCTCTCGTTGTTTCACTTTCTACGACCATGAATAAAGCTCCGTGGATTGGAAGCAGAGAAGACTTGAAATCGCATCATATGAAGAGAGATAAACCAGTGAAAAAGATGAATAATTAAGTATTTCCTTGATCCACCTATTAATGAATACGTATATACGTATTCATGAGATTGCTTTTGTTTCCTTTTAATTTTTTTAAATGTTTAATTTTCATATATGCATTTGTTAGTTCTTTTCGTTGGCAATTGTTGCATATGCAGCAAAAGTTGTAATGTACTGTTCTTTATGAAACTAGACACTTCCTGTTTCTTGTGAAGGTATCCGTTTGTTTATTCTCTTTGTCGCCAATTGTTGCATATGTTGCAAAAGTTGTAATGTGCTGCTGTTAATGAAACTGGACACTTCCTGTTTCTCGTGAAGGTATCTGTATCCGATTGATACTATGACGAAAAAGTTCTTGTTGCTAAAACTGTTACGTTACGCTTGTCTTTCATTATGTGTCACTCAGAACGACTCCACTATACTGTCGACCATTTATACACATTGGCCCTTAGTCGGACAGAAATAGCTAGTAGTAATATCTAAGTAGCACTAAAAACAGCTTTCATCTAAATATCCAAAAAGTTTTGAAGATAAATTACAAACAAAACCAGGACAATAAGGGTTCAATCTTATCTCTCTTTCCTCAGTGAAAATTTTTCGTCTTCAAATTTCTAATATATCTTTTGATATATCTTAAGATTTTATAAATTTGAATTGCATTTTATATCTTTGAAGACTGGGAGCAATATATGAACTAAAATCATTCAAACTTTAGTTCAGCGCCTCACCCGAAAGTTAAGAGTTGGCAAAAATATACGAATGAATATGAAATGAAATATCTTTCTTATTATTAAAATATGCGCTTATGGTTTATGCACATTGGAATAACTGCAACTCTTTGCCGCACACCACGATGATTAATTTCTTTTTAATTACATAGTATTTAAATTCCCATCCATAGTTAATGAAAATATTTCCTCGTTATTATTAACGGGAAAAACAGAAATAATCTCTCTCTCTCTCTCTCTCTCTCTCTCTCTCTCTCTATATATATATATATATATATATATATATATATATATATATATATATATATATATATATATATATATATATATTGGTTTGTTCACCCCGCTCTATATATATATATGTCCAAAGAATTTAGACATATAGCAATTATTTGGGCATTCGTCTCATTGGCAGGCTGTTTAGCATATATATATAAATATACATACATATATATATATATATGTTAATATTAAGAAATGGATATATATGATCCGACAGAATGATTATAAATTGCATTACGTTAAATAGAAACTCCTATTTGAAATGATCTCCCGTCATTACACGGTTAATGTAATTGCCCTTCATAACGTAAATAGAATAGAGAAATAAAGTAAATTGGGTGGCTGCAGGAATCGAACCTGGAACCGATAGAATAGCTGCCTCAACATAGTGTCCCTCTTACCAAATACATATGTCTATACGTACATGAAAATAACAATAGGAAGGTAAAGTGAAAAACTCAAGAGATAAGTGTTACGTCACATTTTTTTATTTTGATATGTAACGAGTATCATATGAGTTTTTCACTTTCTCTTCCAATTGTAATGATCATCTACATTCTGTCGGATCACTTAACATCCACAATATATATATATATATGTCAGTTTGTGCTTACTTTCTCTCTCTCTTTATCTCTCTCTCTCTCTATATATATATATATATATATATATACATACACACACACACACACACATATATATGTATATATATATATATATATATTTATGGAACGGTTTGTTCATATCTATCTATCTATCTATCTATCTATCTATCTATCTATCTCGGCCTGTTCATATGTATATATCTCCGTCCATATATATCTATCTATCTATCTATCTATCTATCTATCTATCTATCTATCTGTCTTTCCAGGTCCGTTCATATCTATTGCAATGCAGTGATTAGTCATTGCAATAAATGATTTGTAGCAAACTTTAGCGACTTTCTCTTGTTTTCCAGACGAAAGGCGCCGACTGTAACGGGATTAGTCAAGATTAGAATGCATGTCTCTCAGGCCTACTCGCGAATGTGATGAATTTGATCATAACTGGGTCCCCCAACACCATGGCTCTTTTCCAGACCATTTTAAGGTTAGTGAATAATAATAATAATAATAATAATAATAATAATAATAATAATAATAATAATAATAATAATAATAATAATTTGTGTAAGCAACTTCCACTGTGTGATAGTCCGTAAGTTCGTCTCACAGGCCAATTAGCTAGTGTAGTGAGTTTAATTTACATTGACTTTTCACCATAACTGTGTCCTTATGACTGAGAAAGCTACGCTTAGATCGTCCTTCGTACAATACCTTCCCATCACACATAGAGCAATTAAATCAGAAATGCTCTGTCGTTTGCTGTAGTGATAGATGAACCTGGAATTTCTTTCTAATAACCACCGACAAAAAGACTTTATGTCGTATTTTTCATTAAGTTGGCAGACAAAATGAATATTTACTTAGTTAAACTCAGTAAACATCTGAAAGTATGTAGACCTGTATGTAAATAATATAATTATCAGTATTATCATATTCGTCCCTCGCAATCGAAGATGACCATAGCATAAGCAGTGTAGTTGCACTACAGGGTCTGAAGTCAAGACTTGCTCTTGACTTGGATTAAAATAAGGGAGAGCTGCTCACGTTGGAAGCCTCTCTCTTTCTTATCTGTTTCTTCCTGGGTCTAGAAGCAAGACAGAGTCCGGAACACGGGTAATAGTGACGCATTGAATGACTAGTGTGCTCAATCTTTCTATTCATTGAACCAACTATTGGTTTCCTCTGCGCAGTCCACCAAGTCCAGGGAGGAGTTGGACTTTCCCGGTTTTAATTCAAAGTTGTCTTTCTAGAGTCGTTACCAACCAAACCAAAAGTGCACAGTCTGTCTTGCTATTTACCCATAGCCAAGTGGAAGGGAAAAAGATGGATTCATTCCTTTCGCAAGAGTATTAGTGCGAAGTGAATGTAACCTGCCGTAGCCGTTAGAGTTCCCATCATCAATGCTATTTACCTTCAGTAATTTGCACCTCGAATATTAATCATGGTTTTCAGATACAGTCTCTTGACTAACTTCGCTATCAATCTCTCCCGGTCTGTTCATATTTATCTGAGAATTTCATCTCCATTTGATTTCAAAATTTAATTGCTAGTGATGTAAATTATATAGGCATGCGTGCGTCAACATATCAAATCAACAAATGTAACTGTTTTTGTCTTTCTATAATGATATTTATTTGCTCTCTTTACTTAATTATTCAAGTATTCTCAAGAGCTGATTACACAGTACTGACTTTTTTCTGTAAATAACTTGTTAGTTATGACAGCTTAACAATAAATTACCTGATTATACTAATGCCACCATCTTGATGTAAAGTAACAGTTATGAGGAAATAATTAATCTTAATTTCTTACTCATAAATAACTTGGGAACATTCAGTGATTTTATTTTTATTGATTTTATTCGTTCAGCATTTTAGTATCTCTTGGTCGAATCGGAATATAACCTATTATTGCTAAATTGTAGGGTAGAATTAAGCTGTAAGATTATTGTAGAAACGTTGAAATACACAGATGACGAATAACGTTAAATTCTATTACACATGCATATTGTAAAACTATCAACTATCAACATTAACTTCAAAAGAAGTTGCATTGAGAATCTTTTTCAAGAAAGTAGTTGCTCAAGCACACAAATATTCATAACTGAAGATCAAAAGAAGTTCTATGACAGCGTTTTTGAGCGACCAGAAAAAGTTTATATTTGATGAGACACAATAGCTGAGCTACCGATTATTTTCAAGTCAGTTGAACTGTTTCAAATCACCATGTTTTATTGACAATGTGTTTTTTCAGCGATTCTTAATAACCCTCCGCCTCTAGCGGTGATATGTCACTTGTATGGATAAATTCATTACCATTTACGAACGAGATTTCAGTCCTTGAATATTGTAACCATAAAAAGTTAGTATGAAGAAACCCACCAGTTTTGTTTCAAACGATCTGAACCTTTTTATGGTATTCCCTCTCTGTGACAGCAAACCAATAAAACTTCTGCATAGTTGGGGCCCCTTTGGTTAGTGGCCCCGAAAACCATGCCTGACCCCAGAGTCATCATCACAAACAAATAGGATATGCCCCTACAATGTACCGAAAGTAGGAGATATAAGAATATTACCACGTTAGAAAAAGATGCAGAATCATCTATCTAAAATCAGTTGCACGTGACAACAATGGCTGGCATAGGAAAATTGATTGGAGGGAATCATTACCAGGAAAAAACATCATAGAACACTGAATTCCTTTTTTGTTGGTATGAGTCGTCAGTTAAATAGTAAAGCACACGAGCCGTTTGAGATTGGAAAATTCAGAAAGTCGTCTGAGCTTTCCAGTTGAAGTTCTCTGCACAGTGTCTTGACATCATCAGCTAGTCAGTTGAATCAAATCTATATACATCATTCAAAGTGTATATGGTATCACGGGGGTTACATAGAGCAATTGATGTATAATGATGATTGACAGAGTAAGTGATGGATGCTCTCTTGTGGTGAAAGAAATAATGTACGTCTGAGCCATGAAAGAATCTAGCTAGGAGTAGGATAGTCAGCATGTGACCATCCTCTTCGCCATAGTCTGCTTCGGTCATTGTGCCAAATTTTGTAAAACCTTTTAATTCAAATCTTGCATTACAGGATTAACGCTTCATTTTTCGAAACAGTCTGCTCTCATTACTGATTCAAAGGTCACAGTGACAACATAAATGCGTTTTCGTATTGCCGCATACTTATGATGTTACAAGGATGAAAGGTAACTGTTTCAAACACTTCTCGAGGGTGTGTTCAAAACATTTACCTTTTGTTCTTGTGACATAATAGAAGCACAAACACATATTTCTGGCTTTGTATGAACATAGTGAATACGTCGAGCAGTAGCTGCTTCAAAGCTATCATATCGTGACTCATCATACGTCATAAGAAAACAAACAAAACAAAACATTATTTGCCCGGAAGAATGCATGTTGGTTGATATCCCACCGATCATTGGCGTAGCTAGAGATTTGACGGCCGGGGGAACTTGATTTCTTAACTTCTTCAATATTTAGTGGGATTTAATGAGAAAGGGAAATTTTTCAATATTTGTGAAAAACAACCCCAAAGGCTGATTTATTATTCATATATCTACAAATAAATCCTTGTTATTGTATAATGTCAGTAGAAATGCAGTAGATCAACTATGATTTATAGGGCTCTCTCTCTCTCTCTCTCTCTCTCTCTATATATATATATATATATATATATATATGTATATATATATATGTATATATATATATACACACACACACATATATATATATATGTATATATATATATATATATATACACACACACACACACACACACACACATATATATATATATATATGTATTTAGTTTTATGAATCTTGCGCATTTCTTCTGAAAAATATATTTCGAATTCATGAGCAAGGATTTAGGACGTAGCTACGTCTTTCACATACAAATAAAGTTTCTAGTTGCCAAAAACATAGATATTATCATTCATCTTAAAAATATGATCAAATCTTCTATTTCCCATCCGTTTTCAACGAATTTCTTGGCACTTTACTGTCGGCTTTTACTGCCATAACGAAATCTCTTAATTGACATCTTTAAAAACCAGGTGAGCACTATTCAAAGTAAAACGTGCACCGAGCAAAATAATGAGGATTTAATCCGCACTCGATTTCAGTCATTCGTCCATTAAAAGTAACCATATTTTCAATCGGAGATAAATCCTGCAGTATTAGTAGAGATTAGTGTCAGTTATACTAAGTTAAAAGACAGTATGGGAAGGAAGTTTGGTTTTGTCTTGATTTTTTTTCTTCATTTTTTAAGGTAAATATCTGCAAATTAATTTGAAATAAGTAGACATATACAGAGAATATAGAGCTAACAAAAGTTGACGAGAAACACCAATTTTTACATTAAAAAAAAAATTGTTAGCGTACGTCTTTCAGTCAGGTTCATATATTTTACTTATCTGGTTTTCTTTTGTTTAGCTCCAATGACATTTTTGGCCTTCTCCGCTAGCCTTTTAGAGTTGAAGAAGAGCCCAGAACATCATCATCTCTTGTACTGTCAAGAATATATGACTAGAAAGATTGGAATTCAATCGTAGGTGGATTGGTCTGCATGAACTAAGGGTCACTATATCAAAGGTAAGTATGGAAGAGGAGTTTAGCATTGTTTTGATTATTTCTTTAAGGTAAGTATTTGCAAATCATTTTGAAATAGGTTGACTTATACAAAACGTACACACCTAAAAAATAAGTATAATTCGACTGTCATTCAGATTAGGGGGGGGGCACAAACTGTTGATAGTTATGTTGGTAAGTGGAAATGAATAATTTTTCAAACCGTTTACCTTGTCCAGTCAAAGGTCAAATATTTATTCGATAATTTGAATCATTATTGTTAATACTTCAGAACAGAAAAACCCCAAACATAAGAAATTTCAGAGTTTTCAAGCGATTAATAGATCTTTTTATTCACTCGTAGTTCATGCATAGGAGTTTTAGTGAAATATACAATACCACAAAAGTATATTTATCTCGCTAAAAAACGCATATATATGAGAGAGAGAGAGAGAGAGAGAGAGAGAGAGAGAGAGAGAGAGAGAGAGAGAGAGAGAGAGAGAGAGAGAGAAAGAAAGAAATCGGAGTGGAAGACAATAATTGATTCAAAAGAATTTTGTTTCAATATGTTTCTTTTCCGAAATGTTTCTCTCTCCAATCTTAATAAACCATACTATATTCTAATTTTTCTGTGATGTGATACGAATTTTTTTGCTGAAAAAAAGGACTTTTCGTAACAATCCCTGTGAAAAAGTTCACAAACATTTTTGAATTTTTATCAGATGATTTTTTTTTCCGATTACGGAAGAACTGATTAAATTTTGGAGCAGATTCACGCACAGTTATCTCCCCTACGCTGTAGTCATATTTCTAAACCACATATCATCAAATTTGATGTTTGTCCACACGATATCTCCGAAAGTTCCCGATGTATTACAATGACATTTTGTGGAAAGGTGGAAGAACTGTTGAGAATTTTGAGCTGCTCCATGCAGGACTGTCCACCTGCGTGACACTAATGTTTTAATTAATCTATCTTGATTATTATGTTCCATTGTATCTTTATAATGTTTTTACTTCACAGCTCGTCTCTTTTATATTCTATTCTCGTTTTTCTGCATGAATGTTTTCATTGATATTAGTAACTTTCTTCAACTTCTACCCACAGTAATCTTATTATCAACTTTCTCTTTTATGAAAAAAACCGCGAACCAAAACAGTTATCCAAATTGTCTGAGTAGGTTTCTTTGAGTCAGTCCGGCCAGCTAGACATAGATAACACATAGCTCGAGATATTCCACCAAAAATGCTTGAGGAGTATACTCAATATCAATAATGGCAGACCTCGAAGTACTTTAGGGAGCTGGATGTGTGACAATTGAGTCACATATTATCACTAGTCAAAAGTGCTGTGCACAGGATTTTCTACACATGTGCATTGAACGACACGTGAAACGTTTTTTTTAATGGTGCGTTCCTGGAAAGCTCCCACAACACAAGCCTCAGAAAAGATACAGGAACTTCATGAACGATAATCTCATGAATTTGAGAATGAGCGATGGAAATTGGGAAGATCTGGTATCGGATTGAAGTGAATAGAGGTGCCTTGTTAAGGATGGGTGCAGCATGTTCAAGGAAAGGCAAATTAAGCACGCTGTACTGAAATGGGCCCTGTACAAAAGAGCTTCTGGAGGATCTGCCTGAGAATGTAAAGAAAGTGTGATGTCTGTGGTCGTAATCTTTTTTCAAAGGCAGACTATGAAACTGAATCACTTAAAAATCTACTGGAACAAACTGCTTATAATAATGTTTTACCCCCTCTTCCCAATAATACAACTTGAATGTGGCAAAGTTTGTATGACGACCCTTGGACTGAAGAGACATATGAAAGCGCACAAGACTACAATTTCGCAAATTCAATTAATCCTGTGAAAGTCTGACTTTTGTCTGTTATGTGTGCTTTGGACCTTGCAGATCAGCAGATGGTTTTAAGAGCCTCCCTAGAGCACATGGGCGTAGTAGAACGAAGCTGGGTGAAATTTTCAATGTTTTTTCTTTTTTTTGTTTTTTTCAAAATTCCCTCCTAAATAGATTTTTTTTAGTTGGGTTCAATTTACCATATCAATTTATGATAAATTCACTAGTTTACATTCGTTTGCTGAAGAATTCAAACTTTTCAATGATCCAACAAATGGTAAGACAATTTATTGATCATCCCTTCTTCCAATTTTTATGATAGTTCACTCCCAACGAGGCATACTGCCAAAAGGCGTTGGTCATATGACTGTTTCAATTGGGTAACTAAAATCTTTTATCTCTGTTTCATTGTTTCTTTTTAAAATCTTTCTCACTCTCCCAACGTTTCTGCTCTCTCTTTTAACAACTTCTTTCTCACTTCTTATTCTGTTTTCTCTTTCATTGGCGCTGGTTGAAATTACTCCCCAGGCCCTCAGTGGATTTGGACCCACAAAAGTTTTCTAAATAATAGTCCACTCCCCTGCATTTATACGGACGAATCTCACTAAATTTCAGGTGGGGGCGTTTCAAGGAGCCAAGCCCCCCCCCCCGGCCCTCAAATCTCTAGCTACGCCTCTGTATTCCATACTCTTTTTCTTTTTCTGTTCCTGTTTATCTTCTCCGCCCCCCTTCAATCTCACCCATCCTCACTCTCTGATTCTCTCTGTCTTTCTTTTTCGGCCCAGATTCTCTCTGGAAACTGCACTTAATATAATGTCAGGTCGACAGCAAACATATTTTCTCGATTCTCTTAACGCACCCAACATTTTTGGCCAACTGAATTAAACGTTACTCAACGGATGATGGAGGTTAGGCATGGGATCGGGAGTAGGATGGGTGCTCGGCTGCGGACATCTTTATAACTCGTTGGAATTACATATCTATGAGTTTGTGTGTAATCCGGTGACATCTCTGCCCCGCATATTACTTGACGCCATCAAAATTTGACAGCTGTATTTTTATGATATACACAGTCACGCTCTCAGGCAAACACATTTTATAGCTATATACAATATATATATATATATATATATATATATATATATATATATATATATATATATATATATATGTATGTATGTATATATGTATGTACGAAAGAACTCTTAAATAGACGGAAACGCACGCAAGTACTCAGATGCATAAATACAAAGATACATGAAATTATGCGTCGACTTACATCCGACTAGCTTACGTCCGATCGCAGATACGTCCCGATGATAAGCTAAAACCCAATAACTGCGGATGACGGGAATATCAGTCATCATAGCCCTGTTCTGCAACTACGAACGACGGAAATTTCCGTCGTTTTATTTCTATTTTGCGAAAGAGTACGCAGTGTATGTATCATATTTGTTCCGAGATCTCCAGGCAGGAAAATCGAGAAAGGGGAGGGTAAAAGTGAATACTCTTTGCTGTGTAGGGTGAATGACAGTGACAAATGAAATGGATGACATTTGTTCCTTTCTCTTCAGAAAGGTAAGGAGGAAGTATGTACAATATAGAGGTTTAGGTAAATACGTATGTTATGGTATCTCATGTTGTGCAGTGCACATATTCCGCTGTATCCTGTAATGGTCGGCTTACGCTTAGATCAGTTACGTCCATACCCGAACGTGACCTGGACGTAAGTCAACGTACAGTGGCTGCCTATAAATGAGTACATACCATGAATTTTAATCCTATCCAACCGACCAGACACACAAATACATAATCAAACGAATGTACTGAAGAAAACAATTAATAGTAAGTAAATATAGTGACCACGAGTAGGTTCAATTGTCAATGATAATCACATATACCGAACATAATAAAGCGAATTTTTCAGATTTGATAAATCAACTGAAAGAAAAAGCAGCAGAATATAATACACCACTCGCTATAGAATCTAACGACTTCAAGAAGGCTTCCAACACAGTGAAAAGTCCCAATGTCATTTAGGCTATCACTCTATAAGGTATAGACCCTGTATATGGCAGGGAATTGTAACATATATACAGTCACAGCATCTCCTTTATTTGATTACATAAAGATTCAGAGCCCCTTCAGCTCCAAAAAGGGGTAAGACAAGTTTATACCAGCTCACCCAAAGTCTTTACAGCCTGCGTCGAGACGATCTTTCGAAGTTTAGTCTTGGAAAATAAAGGAATCAGAATAGACGGTGAAAACCTAAGCAACCTCAGCTTTGCAGACGACAAAGTCCTTTTGGTAGAGAATCTTGAGGACCTCCAAAACGAAAGTCATATAAAACAAATCGAAAACGAAAAGCTGGAGAGAGTACACCACGACATCTACCAAGGTCAACGACAACGAATCTCCATGCAATCCTGACAGAGGAAGAAATCAAGCGAAGAATCACTAATGGATGGCTAGCCTTCGGTATCGCAAGCTCAACCTTCAAGAACAAGAAAAAGGGTGTACGACCATTGCATCCTCCAATAGTCACCTATGGAACTGGAACGTGGAACCTAACCCAGACACAATGGAACGTGCACATCAAAGGAACATGCTCAACATCACGTGGAGATATCACAAGACAGCACAATATATTAAGGAAAAAAACAGGAGTCTGATACATCATAGAATCCACTAGAAAACTTAAATCGCAATGGGCTAGTCATGTTGCAAGAATAGCAGACAACTGCTTGATATCACAACTCACAACATGGATACCCAGAGGTCGCATACGAAACCAGGTTCGATAGAATATCAGCTGGCTAGACAAACTAGACAAGTTCAGAAAATATTGGCTCAGCGACGCCGATGATAGAGGGGTTGAGAGGAATCTCGGGGAAGGTCCATGTCCAACGATGGACGAAGAATGATGATGATGGTGATGAAATATATTGATCATATGCACGTTCAATGGTGGAGATTGATAGCATATATCGAACACTATACAACGAAAATTTCAGATACAAATATAATTAATAAATACATTTTAGGCTACAGTCTCATTGATTCACTCTCGTATCAAGCTATCTATAAGAGATCGTCAACCAAAACTGTCAACATAGATTTCTTTCTGTTTTTAAGCTGGCTGGTTGGCTATTTATATATCATGTTTACTGGCTCAAATAGGTTTTTAATAGGGGTTCAGTTTGAATTGTAAGTTTATACTAAATTGGTCCCTAGTTTGCGCCTGCTTGTTTTTCTTTCTGAAAATTCAGACTTTTTAGTGATTACTTCCCATCAAAAGGCGAGAGAAGTAACTAATTCATTGATCGTTCCTTCTTCCAATGTTTTAATTGATCACCCCCAACACGTCATGCTGCTATAAAAAAGGTTGGTCACGTGACGAATTCTGTTCAGTGACTAACCAAATCCGTCTCTCTATCTCTATCTAGTATTTATGCATAAATTTAAATGCTTGTTTATGGGAGGGGACAGTACTAAATACTCCATGAGTGCGAAAAACATACCATATTAATTAAGATGATTAAAAAGCCATTTCAGTGAACGAAAGGAAAAAAATATATACATCATCCATTAGGAAATCAAGGTTACTTACATTCAGCAGGCAAAACTTGAAAACTTCTTGCATTCACACACACATACATACATATCCATCAGTGACGAATGGTGTTTTGTATCTTGGGGGTGCTGTGTCCTACAGATGCAAAAATATTTAGTGTCTGTAAAAAACAGCAAACAGTAAGAGCCCTTTGGGTAAAATATAGGGAAGGTGGCACCAATTATAAATTGTAAAGTTTCACACCCTTGCTCATACAAAAGGGGAACAAATAGAAAGAAGTAAGAGAATTGAGAGTAGAAAAACAAAAATTTAAATTGTCAGCGGATAATAGTGACTAATTCAAATTCTGTTTTCTATTAATTCACTAATTTCTAAAATCGGAACCACTTTTCCTACTTTGTGCCAAAAAGGTTTCAACTGTCCGTTGCTTTTTACAGACACTAAAATATTTTTACGCCTTTATGCATCGTTAGCACACAGCTCACACAAGATACAAAAGACTATCCATCTCTGACACATACACACACACACGTATATAACCGCACACATAAACGTTATATTTACACGTAGATGCCGTAAGCTACACACACACGCTCTCTCTTCCAGTCCGTCTCTCTCTCTGCCTCACATGTTTTTTTAGACAAACAAAAATGATCAGAAACACATAGGTTAACTTATAAATACATATATTCCAGCACATGAGAAAGTTACGAATCCACCTACCTTTCATTTGTCCTAGTGCCAGATATACTGAAAATGTCTCATTACTGGCAGTCCATGAATTTTGTGGGAGTAAGTACATAAGAAGACCATAATCCCAATGACTCCACCCATAAGCCAGGTAATAGAAGCAAGAAGCTGTTACTACTATTGGCAACCTTGATACAGATCAAAATGCCCTTGAAAAACGCCTTTGGAAAAACATGAATCCGCCTGTTTCACCACCATATCTTGACAAAGATCTCGACACTGGTATGCTATAATGATTGATATAGAAGAGAGCTCAAATCTAGTCGGGGATCATACCCTGCAGTTGATACCATCTAACCTATTATTACCTGCTACATAATACCTGGAGAGGAGATGGGCACTACCAAGTTACTCCCTTCTAAAATGCCATGGATAAAAATTCAGCGTAGCAATCTTATATCCTCTATATAGCTTCTACTTTTTAGATGAAATTTTCCACGGTAACCACCTCTACCAAGCCAAAGACTCTGATAAACCTTTTACGTTTCAGCTACCATGTACCGCTCTCAATGTTGAAGCTAACTTCCAAATATTAATATGAGACTAAAATATACCTTCTTATTCAATATCTGCTAACGAGCATCATTAACTCTGCCCTTTCTTTTTCAAAATGAACCTTCTAAGTTTTAGCCACCATGCATTGTACAGATGTTGAAATCAACGAATATTCTTTTAACATTAAAACTAACCATTATGTGAATCAATGTAGTATGATCGGTAGCGTTGACACAAAGAAGGCCTCAATATTTTTTGTTTAAAAAAAAATAGCATTTTTGCGACTACTTTTTAAAAAATATTCTATGACTTTAATAATCTTCGTGGAACCCTGGATTACAATACTTAATCTAATAGAAAATAAATGGAAAAGAAATTACTTTCAACTTTTTGGACTGATTTTACCTGCAGGAAAAAACGAAGGAGTTGCGTGTCTGCATGTGTTTGAGTCTCAAGTGCAACTATTTCATTTGACAAAGCGATACTCGTACAGAAAAAAATTGCTGTTTTTTCACGAAAAAATTTATTTTATTCAAGAATTAAAACGACCATTTCTAGAATGTGTCTACAAGTTGTACTTATGCGTATTTACGAGGTTCTACGCCAAAAGATGTGCCTGATTGCGTTGACGCAAGATAATTAAGTTAAAACGAACGAACTGTTTTTAGAAGTGGTGCAGTGGAGTACTCATGCAAATTCACAAGATTTTAGGTAGAGTGTTGTGTTTGGTAGCGCTGACCCAAGATTTAAAAAAGACTCCTACTCCAGTCTTGAAACAAACTCACAAGTGATGCTTTATTAGTGAAGTCATCTACGATTCAGTTACCAGTGGTGTTGACTTAACCGGTGTTGTTCAGCATTTACGCCAATCGGCATTTGTATTTAACGATCTGAACACTAACGAATGTGTGTCGGATATTTTTGCTCTCACTGTAGGTCCAAATAGATTATTTCTTAGCCACCTCTCATCAAATGAGCTTCACCTATCTCGGAATTACCCGTGGTGTTGACTAAACGGTTGTTGTTCAGCATTGCATCCATCGGCATTTACTAGCCTCACATGAAGGGGATAGAATCTGACAGTTCTAAACAGTCAGAGATGTTATTATGGCATTCATAAAGGTAAAGAGAAACTACGTGAGAAAATACATATGCTGAACACGGTGTGTACAGAGATCAAAAGAATATTCAAATGTTTCTGTCCGTGGGTTGGATTCGGGGTGGGACAGCCTGCCTGTTGGGGCTGTCAGTCAAGAATAGAATCATAACATTTCCAGCATGACTTTACTCTAACAGTAACCGTTGAGGAAATTCGATGTTCTTCGCTATAAGTGATGCCGAAAGGCCAATGATTCTTACCAAGAACAATAAAACGAAGAATTTTGCTATTTATCCATTTACAGTTAGCGCAAAAAGTATCCAATACATTCTAATAAAATTTACTCTCACATATTTATACACTCTCGAAATAGACAAATTTTGGACAAAATATTTCTGATTTTTTCAATGCTCAATATCATTTCAACATTTTTCTTTTATTTCCGTATCTCATTATCCTTTGTAAAAATTCTGTAAATTTTGAAGATGTATAAAGATGTTGAAATGAACCTTTTGAAATGTATCGGATACATTTTGCACTCACTGTACTTATGGTTGTCTAATTCGGAACTGTTTTAATTTTCAATCTTCTTTTAGCTCAATGAGGGAGGTGCAATTGGCCCAACAGTTCGACACTTGGATGAAAAAAGAACTTCGGATGGCTCGGCATTTGTTCTACTGAGAGTTCTTGTGATTCACAATTTGGTAAATAGACATTCTTTAGTAATGTGCAAATAGTTAATGACTTGTATTCATATATTTATTGTTTTCAATGCAACACTTCCACCGGTCAACTCTCCAGCCTTCATAAGTTGCTGAGGGTCATTTAAATCATAACTTAAAGTTGTGTTCTGGAGATAAAATTATCTAAAAGTGAATCTTTCATGTAATTTATTCCTCTGAGTACATGTTATTCGTCCAGTGATGTAATATTAACTACCCTGCCGAGGACAAGCCAAAAGTCACAGTAAGACAAATCTGGACCGTAAGGGAGGAGGCTTTTTTGATTAAAACAAAACAAAACCAATACGTGATAATAACTGTAATAGTCAGTATTGGATCAAATGTTATGTAGAGATTTGTGTCTCTGATACATCCAGGAAAAACATTGGGAGATAAACCTTTGGTAACGTTTTCGTGCAAGGCATCTCAAACTTTTGTACGATATCCACCTGTTACCTTCAAAATCTCAAACGGATGGGCACCGTCGGATAAAGCTCAATGGTATAACGGAGGGTATGTGTAGATTCGTCTTCATGTTCTTCCTAGCAATCAATTCCTCTCTACGTGACTAGTGAATCGTCGGCATCTGATAAATTTCAACTCGCAGTACCTCTTATTCGAAAACTATCGATCAATCTTTCCTAAAAATACTCGCTGCTGTTTTTCTTCGGTGACATAATGATAAAATACCAGCAACATTTTGGCTGACTTGAATTAAACTTGGGTAATTTAATCAAAGCTTTCGTTTTATGTTACCAGCATGATTGAGTTACCGACTAATTTTGTAAAGTGACGAAGAAAACCGAGTTAATAGAATTATAACTTAATAAATAAAATTAGTCTGCTATTACAAGGAATAACGGATGAAGAATAGTCAAACACTCACTTAAAGAGTGAGAGAGAGGTACGAAAGAGTCGGAAGTTCTGGAGTTGGGAAAATCTACGAATAAAATTCCTCAAACGTGTCTAAGCTGCGCTGATAAACCTAACATTTGAAAGCAGCTCGAAATAAGGTGTAATTACTGTAAAGCATAGTTTGATTTTACTTTCTGTGTTATCAAAAAACACAATAATAGAGATGTGTTAACATTTAAAGTCTTATTTTATAAATCACAAGAGAAGGCAAGTTGGTAAATTGCATAAGTATTACAAAATAGTTACGGTCAAATCACATTGGACAAACCGGTTCTTGTGCGATCATCGAGGTCGAGCAACGTCGAGCCTTGTCAGTACCTTGATAGGTGGTCGTCTGGTGGTACCAGGTGCCGTAAGCAGTTGAGAGACATGTAGAGATCCCCTGAAGGAGAAGACCGATCTCTTTACTACGCTCAGTAACGCAAGCCCAGAGTCACCCCTTCCCTCCCTAAATCCTCTGGCCAGCCTGACTGCAAGCGACAAGAAATTAATGAAAATGGTGTGAAATGTTCTAGACTGTCAGCCTAAAATGTCGTTTCTTCCGTTTTGCCTTTAGCTATAGTAAAAACGCGACGGGAAATTAACTTGTTTATGTTGATTAGTCTGGACTTTTCGGACACCTTGCTCAGATGAGCAATTAGTCAAAGAGAACTGTCTTAGTCTTATTTACTAATAAACACAAGGCATTTCAACTTCTCACGAGTTATGTAATTTTTACTTCTTACAGAAGATTAACAACACTAATTCTATGAAATTAAAAGAGTCAATTCGAAAAGAAAAGTATCAAAGAGGCTAAAAGATTTAAGGAACATATCGAAAAATTATACAGACATTATCAAATCCACTACTGTGGTTCTAGTGATGTCTCATGATAAAACCGCCTTTTTTGCAATAAAAGCTTATTCATCATACTAACAATATAGAAAAGTTGCCTTTTCCACCAGCTGCTTTTCCGAAATCGAACCTAATGTTCAACAAGCAAAAGAGGTTTTTAAACACTTGTCAAAAGTAAATTCCAATCCACTGCGTCAAGTGCTGCCAGGAAAGCTGCTTTTCTTTGGACAAGTTCAAGAAAAACATCGAAATAAAAAACAAAAACATTTTGGTCTGTGATGTTGATTTCAGTCGTTACTACTGTAGGAATACTTTCCTGAAGGTTCTCTGATAGTAAATGAAGTGTGAAGGTTTCATGTTCCTGAAAATGTTTACGCGCTGTTGCTCAGCGATCTTTTTTTAAACTGATAAAAAGAGCATTGAAAACCACACGAACGTTTTTGGTTACCTGATAATTGTGAAGGTTACTAACAAAGTGTTTATTATATATATATATATATATATATATATATATATATATATATATATATATATATATATATATATATATATATATATGTATATATATATATGTATATATATATGTATATATATATATGTATATATATATATATATATATATATATATATATATATGTATATATATATATATATGTATATATATATATATATATATATATATATATATATATATATATATATGGTTATTGATAACTGTAAATGTCTCTGAATTCAACTTACCCTTTTATCTACCAGACATTTTTGCAGTTCCAACATTACTTGAATACGAATTTTCGTTATTCAAAGAGTATTATTATTCATTTTCAAGGCCAGTCATCATTTGACAAATACAAGATGTTACCGAGTAATGATTAATGAGCCCCCCTCAATCTCTTTCTCTCTCTCTTTCTCTTTCTCTCTCTCTCTCTCTCTCTCTCTCTCTATATATATATATATATATATAGTTTTTCAGAAATAGATATATAATCCGACAATATATATATATATATATATATATATATATATATATATATATATATATATATATATATATGTATATATATATATATATATATATGTATATAAAGTATGTGTGCGTGAGCGTCCGTGTGTGTATGTGTATGCAATTGTGTATGCGTGCGAACGCGCGTAGAAGCCCCTATTATTTATTATGAAACAATCAATCTTAGTCATTGAATTTTGGTTGTCTTTTGTGGTAGCTGACCCACAACTGTCAGCCGGAAATACGGTGACCGGATGTGGGTGCGAAAAAAAAAATCATATTAGAATGTCGCTACTGTGTTCGATATAGATTTATTGTGGTCAGGCCAATGTATGAGGAGTCGTGTATGCGTTTGTGTGGTAGGCGAAGGAGATCTCGTCCCCGAATGGGGGCGGGGCAAAGTATCACGGGATAGATGGGACAAAGTATCGCGTAGATTGAGGAGATGAAACCGGGAGATAAGTAGACAAAAGATGATGAATTAGATTTCATGCCTCCTTTTGGTTTTTTTTTCTTTCTTTCATTCCTTCATTCTTTCACTGGGAAGAAAGAAAGAAAATACAGATTACAGCTAAAGATACATGAAACGATAAAGAAACATGGTCTGCTTAATTACTCAATAGAAATTGTCACGTGTTGGGGTGATCAATTAAAAAAAATCGAAAAAGTGGCAATGAATTGAAAAGATACTTTCCTCAGCTTTTGTTGGTTGGTGACCACTAAAAGACACGAATTTCCAAAAGGCAAGCGTTAATAAAGGACTAATTATGATAAACTCGCATTGTTAATTGACCATTCCCCCCATTAAAAACTATGGGGGTGGGGTTAAAATAAAACAAACAAAACAAAGCGTTTACTAGGAATAATAAGCTAATGTTTTTATTTGGCCAACTAGCTCTATTCAGCTGCGGGGGATCAGTTTCCCCTGAGCAGCACTGCTCCATTGCACTTAAAGGAGTAGGTCCCCTGGTGGACGCTTTCGTGACGGAGGTTGCTTTAGCTTCTACGGTCGCTTGGCAATCGAAGTAGCGTCGGCTGGAGCCATTTTCGGAAGGGTTGATCGTATTTTCCCCACGTTAAGCCCGACCTTGTGACAAATATTGCTGTGATGGGACAGTGATCAAATAGAAGCTCTATTGGTGTGGCATGTACAAGTCAACCTGACTATGCTTACAGTTTTAGTGATAGTTTGCTTGTTGGTCTCCAAAATAAATGAGCTGGGAACGGGGAGCGTTCCCAGAGGGATAACTGTTAAAGAGAATAGAAACAAATTAAGACAAATATGAAAAGATTTTTTTAGATTGACAAGTTAGAAAAATATGAATTACTTACTATCTTTATTGATGGAATTTGAATTGCACACAACACGTGATTTATGTATCTGTGGAAAATTTGCTGATATACAATTGACCAAGTTAATAAGTCGATAAATAGAAAGGCTCCTGTGAAGATATAATCTCCGACAATAGTCTTGCGAGAATAAGAAAACAAATATGCCTTTAGAACGCGTGTCATTGAATAACGCCATTAATTAGTGTCGTTACAACGAAAGTTTACAGTACTTTGAAACAGGGCGAATAGACTGTATCGTAATGTCAATCGATACTTGCACGCATGTTTTAATTCTCTGGACTCAGTAATTAGATTTCTAGGTTATGAACAGCTTGATTTTTACATGGAACAAATTTTTAAATCATTCCTATAATCAGGCTTGTGCAAACAATTGTTTTATAGTATACAATATAGGGTTTTTCGCGTACTCCTATATCTACAGTATATAGTTATTTACAAAGCACAGCATAGTTTTAGCACAAGGCCATAAGATATGATTGTCTCACTGCACAGTAATGATAATCTCGGTATGTGTGTGTGCACATGCGAGTGTGGGCACGTTTGTGCATTTCTGCATTATTGAAACCATATATATATACATATAATCACACACTCTCTAACACACACACACACACATACACACACACACACATATATATATATATGTATATATATATAATGGAGTTATGATTCACGATGCAAACACATTCATGTTTCTGTACTGTTTGGGCGTCTTCAGGCGAATGTTTAATGTTGTATGTATCTAGCACTTGATAAAATGAACCTATTCCACGTTAGATATTGTATTATATCATATTAAATCATATTAAATTGCATTCCTGATTGGTATTGTGTGTGTGTATATATATATATATATATATATATATATATATATATATATATATATATATACATATTTATATATATGTATATATATGTGTGTGTGTGTGTGCACGCGTGTGTGTGTGTGTGTGCACGCGCGCGTGTGTGTGTGTGCGTGTATTCGTTATATATTCGTTTCAACTATGTATATAAGGCAAATTCATCTGATGATTTAAAGTAAGAAAACGAATTGATGAAAGCGAGATGGTATACGACGCGGAAAGATTAACTTCAAGGTTAGTGGAAAAAAATGTCAAATTCTTCGGTTGAATATGTTGGTAGGAAATCTACCCGAAGGGGTTCTCCTGTGTAATCAGTATTCTTGAAGTTGATGTCATAAGTTGATTTGCATGCAGTCTTAGATTTAAACTGACACAACGGATTTAATATTCAGATGGATGAAAACTCAATAGAAGTGACACTAACAACAAGTCACGTCTGTTATACTGACTGATCTTGCGTCGTTAAATATGTCTTTTAGGTAACCTATGTAAGTAAGCCCTGTATTTAAAAAAATGATCTGTAGTGTAAAATAACGTTATGTTAATACCTTAAATAAAATAAGAAATTACATGTAGTATGACATAAGAAACAGTTGCGTTGTAAACAACTGATGATCCCCACAAGAATAAAATTGCTCATGATATCAAACCTAACAAAGAAATGAAGAATATTACATGGATTACGCTAGCAGATATTGGGAAATAAGTGACTGACGTAACAGTGTATAATGTGTTTAAAGCTTATATATATATATATATATATATATATATATATATATATATATATATATGGTGGATGGTGGACTTATATTCTACGGCAAACCTATAACCTCTAAAAGGCACACACACATGCTGCACACACTACAGAAGATCGGAATATCCCCAGAAACATGTCTACAGCATCGATGGAAAAATATACGGATAAATAAACCTAACTTTCATACACTTTCGCTCCCAAGTCTGTCTCACTCCCTATAGTCCAAATTATATATATATATATATATATATATATATATATATATATATATATATATATATATATATATATATATATGTGTGTGTGTGTGTGTGTGTGTGTGTTCTCTATTTGAACAAAAACTTCGTTTTTACACGGGAAATATTCTAATTGATCTTGGCTGCGTGGATAGATAAACTGTTAGAGAGGTGTCATCATATTTGCACTTGCTTGTCTTTGTTTGGAAAGTCCAGGGAGGCTGAGAGGAAAACGGCACAAAGAATAGATACGGCGAGCCGAGTTCAAATTCTGGCTGGGACGGTTTGGGTTCATTTTGCGCTAATGCTCGTGGGAAAGGTACGAATCTATCTCTCGCCCCAGCTAAGGGTAAAATAGTACAGCGTGAAGTGAGTGACGCCACTTCGGATGCCTGTCGCCACAAAGTCTAATACATGTATCGTAAACGGTCCGAGTAAGCCGAGTAATATGATACATGGAGCCCAAGCAGCGACGATTGAAACCGCAGCCAGTGTAAAGGCTCTACCCACTTGTCGTGTATGTCAAGTGTGACAAGTTTTCACTCCTGTTTTGAATATTTACTCTCGGCGCGTTGCTTTCTATTGTCACCTGTCATGTATTCCAACAGCGGCACTATGATTTCCGTTGGGTCTCTCGGTATTTCTGAATGACAGAGGAGAGTTGCTGTTAACCAATTCAGTAGTCGTAGAACTTCTGAATAAAAATCACGGATGCACTGCCAGTTTT
This sequence comes from Thysanoteuthis rhombus, assembly GCA_963457665.1. Taxonomy (NCBI): domain Eukaryota; kingdom Metazoa; phylum Mollusca; class Cephalopoda; order Oegopsida; family Thysanoteuthidae; genus Thysanoteuthis; species Thysanoteuthis major. Next base: position 15,876,294 of record OY735203.1, read on the forward strand.
GGTATAACCAGTGAAGTATAATGCGCTCGACAATCTCCAATGCGTTACCTCTGCCGACGAAATTGGAAGAGGTATAGGTATTCATTTACGACTGTTTGTTTGTCCATAAAATATCTCGGAAAGTTCGCCCTGAATTTCAATGGAATTTCGTGGAATGGTTGTCAGTGAGCTATGGAAGAAATGATTAAATTTTGGGCCGGATCCAGGAACTTTTCCGTCTCATACATCATTGCTAGATGTCTGCAATACACAATATCTTCCAAAATTTCAATGAATTTCTATGAAATCTGCTGGGGCAACGGGCTACGGAGAATTCGATTGAATTTTGGGCCGGAAACAGGAATTGTTGTTGTTACCTCTCCTGCGTCTTAGTTATATACCCAAGCAATGATATATCAAAAAGGGCCCAATGACTTTCAATGGATTTTTCTGGAAAGTTAAGCCATGGGATAAAGAAGAATTGACTAAATTTGGAGGCAGATCCAGGATTTTTCAAAAATCAATTGAGGGATATGTTCTTCCGTTTTTCTCATACATCAGTGTATCCGCTCATGTTTTACTATGGAATATCTCCAAGAGTTCTTAATACATTCCAATGATATTTTGTATGACATAGTATGTCACGGACTAAGGAAGATTTCTTTTGATTTGGGGCCTCACCTAGGGCTTTCTGTTACCTACCCTAGCAGAGGTATGCACTCTCTAAATGCTTTTTATGTGCGCAATGATTTTCATTGACAACTGAGTTATGAGAGGTACGCACTCTCCGGGTGCTTTCTAGTTTTTTCTTGAAATGATGCTTTCAAATATGCTTTTATTTTTCTACGCCATGAAGACAAATGATACACAGAATCATTTTTTTGTGTAGGGTACCCAGGTCATGAGTCGTGATAACATGACAGGTCATCAAGAACACTCCATAGCTATTGCAACAAGCATCTGGGCACACTCAGGACTCTATCCTTATTTGCTCAATGGAGAGTGACTGCATGAAATGAGGATCCCCAGACACCAAGTTTAAGATAATTGTTGTTGGCCCCCAGCGTCAAAGGACTGAAGACCACAGGATGAATACTTCCAAAAGTACACGACCAATTTATTTAGCCTTTAAACAGCAAAATTTTGAATTCACACACACACACACACGCGCACATGCACTCATATATGGTTGTTGAATTATGGCAATTCTAATACTAAGCTATGTTCATAAGATATCGAATGAGAGGGGGTAACCATACACAATATTTTAAAAAGACTACTACACTCACTTACACTGTAAATACATCCCTCTGTCTGCTATACAGTGAATGTAAAAAGTACCCGATACATAGCAAGAAGTTTATTCTAACATTCTTATACAACTTTAAAATTGATGAAATTCGGCCTGAATATCAATATGGATGCACCGAAAACAGAAACTCAAGAAAACATTGAAACGAGTTTGAACATGCTATGTGCAAACAAAATCCCAATTTTTTCAATCTTCTAAATATGATTAAATAAATTTGTATTAGTATCGGATACTTTTTAAACTCATTGTATATAGTATTATAAAATGTATACGTGGTTAATTGTTAATAGCAAGGACGTATATTCTAGATGTGCTCGGTGTGCGCCGCATACCTACCAAAGGATTCTTCATGAATATCAATTTGATTTTATTGGATTAACTAAATAATATATATATATATATATATATATATATATATGGGAAAGTAATTTTTTGATCCCTGTAATTGAATGTTCTGGCTATAGTGCTGAAATCATAGCACATACACCACATGGTCGACAGCTAGTTGTACATGGCTTTAGGCAGACTGTGGGAAGGGAGGGAAAAGTAATGGGATTAAGGAGTAGAGTTGTACAGTGTGACTGTAAACACAATGGGAAAATGCCAGACACAAGATGAAGAGATGAGATAGAAGAATCTGTCATTAAGTCATTGCAGAGATTACTGCAATCACGCTCATCAAAGAAGGAGATTGGAAATGCCTTTGTCCAGTGGTGGGCTTGTGACGGCTTATTCTGTTGTTGATATATATGACAAGTAAGTTATATATGATATGTTATTTAACATTGTCGGATGCTAATATCCATTACTTATCATACCGTCGACATAGGAACAATGTATTCATAAAAATACGTAAAAATACAAGTCGTTCTGAGACTAACAGAACATAAAATAAACCCGGCCAAACAGCAGAGAAAGGAAGGAATTAGTTTGCGTTGTTATTTGTAACGCTATCTACCGTCAGAGTCTCGGTGGCTCAATTGGTTAGCGCAGATCTCGAACATCATGGATACAATGGTGTGGGTTCGAACACTCCTCCAGGATCATTTCTTTATTTTCCAATCAGTGCTAACTACTGTGAATAATTCCGTCCGAGCGAAATTCAATTTCTAAACTGTCTTCCATATATATATATATATATATATATATATATATATATATATATATATATATATATATATGTAAAGGTCTGTTGGGAAAGTATTCAGCCATTTTTAATTGATTGAGGACTGGTTGCGCAGCGGCGTCGATGGATATTGACGACAAATTACTCTGCATCCATGAAAAGTTACTCTCACGGTGGATTACTAAATCAATGGTGAGATTCGATTTAGTGAGTCTGTGTACTGTGTGACCACTGTATTCATAATGATCGAGCAAATCATTCTTCACGTTTCGTCCAGTTTTCTTTAATTGGCAAAGCATATCACCATCCTGGTCTGTCTGATGTTTCCCTTACAGGCCATGTTTGGCTCCTTATGACTTTCCCCACAGAGAATTTTGACCGAGAAGAGGATTAAGGGGAATGCGGCAAGGCTGCTGATTACTTTGCATGTTGTTTTAAAAAGTGTAAGGAACGCTTGAATACGTGTGCGAGATTTCAAGGGGTATACTTTGAATGGATCAAGTCACCATTGCCATCGCCAAGCTATTTTCGACTGATAATAAATGGTTGGATACTTTCCGGATAGACATCGTATATGTGCTTCATTGAATGTATCTGATTGAGATGTCCAAGTTATAGATCATGAGGATTATCTGTTCATCAAGTAGAGTTTGCACATATATACATACATATACGTGCACGGGCAAACACACATGCGCATACACATATAGAGACACACGCACTCAGGAGGATCAACCACATCGGTGAACTTGGTTCATTTTCACACTCTGAACTCCAGCACCAAGCTTTTGGATCAGTCTGAGTATTCCACATCGTCGTTCCTTCTTTCTTTCAATCTTTCTTTCATTCTTTCTTTCAATATTTCTTTCTTTTTTTCTTTCTGTGTTTGTACATGTGTGCATCCCGTATTTAAGGGTATAGGAAGCACAGGATCAAATTATAAACCTTCGTTTCAGTCGTGAAAACGTACTTACTTTTGCAAATGTTTTTTTTTTCAGTTTCTGGAACTTATCATTCATTTTTCAAGTCAAAAAATTCAATTTATTTTTTTGAGCGTTTATCTCGATTCAGGCTTTACAAATTTGAGAAAAAAAACCCCTCAAAAACTAAATCATTTATCAAGATGATTTTTACTTATATTTCTTCAAAATTATTTTACTAACATTATTATTATTATCATCATCATCATCATCATTATTATTATTATTATTATTATTATTATTATTATTATTATTATTATTATTATTATTATTATTATCATTATTATTTCAAGTCCAAGTCTTCATAAAAATAAAAGTAAAATTGCTTTTCACATTTGCAGCTGCCTCGGTGCGGATACGCTTTTTAATTCAAGGAAAGAATCGTTACCATTTTGAATCAGTGCATTAGCATAAATCCCCTGTAAGCCTTTCATCCGGAATCGGTACATTAACTGATTTACAATAGCAAATGTTTCTGCTTGTCAGGGACGCGCATTTTCGCCAAGGAATATAGAGCAGACTGTGGAGGATCGATCAGCTAGCCATTACCCTTACGCTGGCTACGGCATCAGCTAGGCTTGGCACATCACAAATAACTCTCGTCTCAGTGACGGCCGAATCACGTTGGATGCACCGGTTATCGTAAGATCACCGAGGTTAAGCAACGTTGAGCCTGGTCAGTTACTAGATGATTGAGCATTGGGGAACACAAGGTGCCGTGAACAGAATGTAAAACCTTGCATCACATGGACAATGCTTATAGACGGTGATGAAAAAAAACAAACAAACACGAGAATCATGGGAGAGGGCTTGCAAGTATTGTTGGGGGTTATGTCGTCCTGGCTAGAAATCGAGAACTGTACTGGGGGTTGAGTAATTGAAGATTGAGCACACTGTGCAACGTTTTTAAACTTTTTTTTTATTCCTGGGAAATAAGTGCTCGTAGAAACTGTCATCCATGACTGTCAGCATAAGTTTATTCAGTTTTCAAGTTGGTTAGTATGTCTGTCAGTCTAGCTGGCTATGTAAATACCACGTGCAGAGACATTTACTCCTAATTATGTCAGCAAAAAACATTTTTCCTTTTTTTTTTACTCCACCTCATAATATGGTTTTGAGTGGGGTATATATATATATATATATATATATATATATATATATATATATATATATATATATCACGCCAAATAGATGAAATTGCTTTACTAGCGATATTTTTAATCTTTTTCTCACAACAAACAAATTAGATAAATACGTACGTATTTCTAAGTTGATCGTACATTTTTTAATCAAAACAGATATATCGAAGAACTATTTGTTACAATCAAAAGAGTATATAATCAAAGTAAAATCAAACACTTTTTACACACAAAAAAGTAGTTTCGCTGATTAGGTAATTTCACCGATTGGGCATAACACACACACACACACACACACACACACACACACACACACACACACACACACATATATATATATTTCAGCCCTACTCTAAAACTACTCAACTTCAATAGTAAAAAGTTGTATGTATCGAGCATTCTATGAAATAAATACATTACATATCAGAAGTGGCTTAATATCATTAATATATTATCATATCATGTTATACTGCTAGCCTGATCTGTACCATATGTACTAAGTATATATATATATATATATATATATATATATATATATATATATATATATATATATATATATATATATATGTATATGCGTGTGCATGCGTGTGCATGCTTGTATGAATAAACATATATATACGTTTATGTTAGCAAATACACACAAATATATCGAGAGAGAGAGAGAGAGAAGGGGAGAAGGTAAATAATGGCCGAGACAGATATAAAAAGACTGCGCAAGAGAATTACTATGAGACGTGGAATGACATATTGGTAAAGCAAGATAGGTATAACCTTTGATCAACAGATCAAGAGATTTACGTCAACAGGGGATTCCAGATTTTACGAGAGCCAGACTGTGACGGAAGTAAAATTGAGTGTTCTGATTTTCGCTCTCCTACAGCGTCTTCACTCTGCCTAGATAACAGCCTAAAGAAAAGCCCTCTCGAGAGTATAGACAAATTAGCGGTTCTTGTATACATATATCACCATTGTCCTCTTAACCCTTAATGGGGTTGTCACGGTTTTAGGAAATAGCTAGTAAGACCCACTTCCGGACACCTAGACCTATCAGAGTTTCGTTCTGCTTACGGCATATGGCATTTGCCAAATGGTCATTCATTGATGTACTGACCAGGATCGACGTTTCTTAACTTCTTATGAGTACCCGTGCATCATTTGTTCGTAATCCCTTAGACTTGTGGGGAGAGGCTTCAATCCTAGTCCTTCTGCTAGGTGCAGAGCGGAGAGATATTGAGTACCATTTTGAAAGACTTTGGTATAACACGATGATGGATTGAACCCCGGCCTTACGAACCGGAGACGATTACCTTAAAGCCACGGTAATTGGTCTCTCCGTCAGCAGTCGGGCAAAAATGGGATGAATTATAGCTTGCTAGATTAATAGAAAAAATTGGGAAGAAATTTGGAAAGGTTGATTGAGACCCTCCTATACATACATTAGAAGCAGTACCGGATTAACTACGTATATATTCTGCTAGCCCTGCATTTTAAGGGCCCCACGTTTAAAGCTATCGATTCTGATTGTGCGATTCTGAATTTGTTCTTTCGCTATAGTACTATACTGCCTTCAACTTTTATGAATGACCAAATATTTAGGGTTTGAGGTCTTTGCAAATTATCACCTTTCATTGGGGTTATCAATTCAAAACAGTAATTAACGGGATTTTAATGTCTATGTGATACATAGTAGTTTCGTCAGATTTGATACCTGGATTTGACATTTACATATGATGTAAGCATTATTAGTAAAATGACCAATATTTTTCCTTATCTGGAAAATGAAAAATGGATATTTATGTATTTTTATATTTTTGTGTATTCTTTTTCGGACCCGTTTATAGCATAAGTCATGGGACCCATGCTAGTTTAATCCGGTCCTAATGTGAAGGACGCAGCGATAAAGAGATGAAAAGGAAATTAAATGGAAATTCAGAGCAAGTGTTTTGTCAGTCGAAGAAAACTTCGTTGTAATCAGGAAAGAAAGAGACCGAAAAAAAAAATAGAAAGAAAGAATGAAATAAATAAATCAGTAAGTCAAGACCATGAGGAAGAGAGGGAAAAACTAATGAGTATGAGAATAAAGAAGTGGTAAATGAGAGAAAAAAATGCATTAAGAAAAAATGGAATGAAGAAATTACGACCGTAAGGAAAAGAGAGAGAGAGAGAGAGAGAGTGAGAGAGAGAGAGGGGAAGAGAGGGAGTGAGAGTAAGAGAATAATAAAGAGGTGATGAATGAAGGAAGAAATGCAACGAAAGAATGAAATAAATCAATCAAAAGGTCAAGACAGTGAAGAAGAAGAAGAAGAAGAAGAAGAAGAAGAAGAAGAAGAAGAAGAAGAAGAAGAAGAAGAAGGGAGAGAATAAAGAGGTGATAAGAGAAAGAATGATTGAGTGAGAGCTGAGATGCTTAGAGTGTTAACGTGTGAACATGTAAAAGATACGGCAAAAGACACAATCAAGCAAATATCGAAAATGGCGGAAGAGATTTGTCTTGAAGAGATAGAGGGCGCTACAGTGCCGTCCTGTTGACATACACCGTCCATTTCAGCCTTTAAATGCCAACCTTAACGTTTAACTTTCAGCCACACCGACCAACCACTCCCCCTGCAAATCTCGCTGCAGCAAGAGTGCCAAGAGACAATTTTACGCGATCTTAACGGCTGGTCCCAAGAGCCAATCAGAAGTCGTACGGTCGTTCGTCACTCGACGACAACGGTTTAGTGTTCGCTCAACACGCGCCCGACCCCGGTCAGTTCTCAATATCACTAGCAACCGTATCTTTCCGCCCGCGAACAATAGGGACATAAAACGTCGTCCATAATGTAAACCGTAGACCTTCGGCGTTAACCGAATCAGCACGCCTAATCAGTTTAGCTAGCTGATGGATTGGCCGTCAAGTCTGGTTTGTCAAGCTTGATACAACGCCGCACTTTAGTTGGTGCGACACGACAATTTCGAGAGGCGAACAATCGAGTGAATAAATGGATTTACTCCGCTCTAACAACACATCTGCGCCTTTTTCAGCAATAGCGATTTTCTTTCAACACCACCGGCTTTTCAACACTCGCTTCCGGGAAATCTAAGTACGCGTGTGTTGACGCTTTGCTTGTTTATCTATATATCTATCTAATATCTACCTATCTATCTATCTATCTATCTATCTATCTATTGATCTATTTATTTATTTATCTATTTCTTATCCATCTTTATCCATCTAAGTCTATTGATTATCTCTCTATCTTTTTATCTTTATTATCTATCTATCTCAGTTTATTCATTATCTAAGTCTATTCATTATCTATATATCTATCTCAGTCTCTTCATTATCTACGTATCAATCTATCTATCTATCTATCTATCTATCTATCTATCTATCTATCTATCTATCTATCTATGCTTTTGTGTAAGTATTTAGATAGCTAGCAAAATCGTAAGAAGTACATTATACCGTGCTGCTTAGTAGCTAGCTATGTATATCAAGCTAGGTAAGCCTTTCGTTATCACCTCCATGCAATCTTTCAATCTTTTCAGTCTATCTATCCTTTTATATCTCTCTATCAATCAATCAATCTATCTATTCCTGTCTGTTCATATGTACCTGTCTATGTCTATTATTTAGGTATTTACACTAATATTATCACAAATACTATCACTAATGTCTTCATACATAATATATAACGTAGCATTATGTACCATCACACACGCTGCAGAAATATGTAATCTCTCATTCTCGAATAATTTATGTCAGTCTACCAAAACTTTCTTCTCTTGCTCTACACCTAAGGCCGGCCTTGTGTATCGACAACACAGGCAGTCATCCAATTCATCAAGTGCTAGGATGGGGGCGCCTTTCATGTGTCATAACAAATAGGACGTCTCAAATACTACCATCTAACCACGCACTTTTTGAAAATGAACTTTTAAAACGTATTGCAGTGGTTGAATATCTTCTTTGAAACATTATTTTTTTTACAGAAAATAGAACAGTGTACGAATTAAGGCTTTGTTTACGTTTTTGACAAAAAATATCGATTCCACCATGATTCCACAAAAAATGAAGTCGAGATTTGAAATTCTTTCAAAAATAGAATTAACTTCAGAGAAATTTGATTCGAAGTTAATTTAAGGATGAGTTGACTGAAACTGGATCTCCGTTTTTTTCAGGTGAATACAGTTAAAAGATCAAGTACTAAAGTTCGTCCCCTACCACATCTACTGTCAACGACGTATTTATTATCAATTTGAATTCTTTCTATTGATGACAGGAAGTGTCAACCCCTAATCAAACACTCCTCCCAATCCTTGAATGTAAAGGGAGGTAATTACATTTCTGAATTACACTCCACCGTATCTGATAAAATGTAATATACGTAATTGAACAACAACAAATATATATATATATATATATATATATATATATATATATATATATATATATATATATATATATATATATATATATATTCATAAAAATAAAAATAAATAAATGAATGAAATAAAATGAAATGAAATAATCAAAATTCTTTTTAGAGAATAGCCTCATCATTTGTAAAACTTTACATTTCTCGTTTGTGAACATCCCGTTCTTTCTGAAAAAAAACGTTTCTGAAGGATTGATAATTTAAAGACGAAATTTAAAAAAAAAAAAAATAAATAAATAAAATAAAAAACTTTCGGCAAATATTTTTTCATAATAAGAAATGTGAACTGAATTTTTACAAAAAGCAACGAAAACATTCCAAGCAGACAAATATTAGTTAAAAAAAACTAACAAAAACAATTTATAAAAAACAATACGCAGCGTTGAATAAAATTATTATTTAATTTTTGATTATTTGGTTTTAACAAAATTTCGAGAATTTATCTTTCTTTGATTATTTTTGAACCAAAAAGATATTTTATTGAGATTTCATAAAATTAAGTGGGTATGTGTGTGCGCATGAGGCGGGGGGTATGATATATTTCCATTAGATTTTCCTACAAAATACACTTTTCATTAATAAATCATTTAAAATTAAATGCACATTGAAACTTATCTTAAAGTCAGCCACTGAATTTTCTTGAAGCAAATTTCTCATGGATAACCGATTCACAAGCGTAAGCAAGTTTTCAACCATGATTAGCTCTGGGTTTTGTATAAATAATTTTTGTTGATGAATTTCTACAGTCTTTCTTCTCATAAAATAACACAAGAATTATTACGATAAAGTCAATAGATTACACGTTTTTATCGACACGTATCGCTTTTTGTGGAAAGTTCGTGGTAGATGCAACCAAATACGGATAGAAAATTGATTAAATCAAACGATAAAAACACTTGAAATGAGAGAAATCCCTGATGTGAAGGAAGATTTTTCTGGAATATCTGTCCGGTAAATACTTTCTGTTGTAGTGAAACTACGAGAAACAATTAGCAAGAGATTTTTAAACTAAAATGCACCGAGGTTCAACATGCCTGGAACCAGAGGCGCTGGAATCACAGGGGCAGCTGTACGCCCTCTAGGGAAAAAGAAAGTTTGAGTAATGTACTTGCATTGAACCGATCGAAAAGTCACCTGTTCCGTTGTAGTCAACCCAGTGTAGCCAAATTAACTATTTTTCGGTTGGATCAGGCTGGATTTTTCCCAAATGTACTCTAGCCGAAAATCTAGCCGATCCCCAAAATAATTAGTAAGCTAAATAAAAGTAAATGTTTTATTCTCATTAGTTCTAGAGTCTTAGTCATTTTATTTGATGTGAACTTTTAATGAGTTTATAAAACATTTTTGGAATAAATTTTGCTGGAAATGGAGAACTTCTTTTTAGCCATTTTCAAAGACAGTTTCGACTAAAACTTTTTCTATACGCTTTATGCTTAATGAGGAAACTCGGAATTTTCTTAAGCTCTGCTGTTCAGTTTGCCCAAGTTATTATTTCATTGACGATTCTGGGGTGCTATTTGCAGCTATATATATATATATATATATATATATATATATATATATATATATATATATATTGTGTCATCCACAGACAGCTGTTTCGATGTATTACATCTCTTCAGTGTGGCTATAGACTTTAACCCATCCGGTACTGCGAGGCAGAATTGAAACCCTCACATTGGACCCGGAGGCCGATATCCTACCTCTGGAGTGGTCTATAAGGCTGAATTTAAGTGATATATCATTTATGCAGAAACTCCTCATCCACCAGAGTGCTCTATTCCTATGGAAGAGCATTGCATAAGCTTACAATGGATGAGTTACCTCACTTAAAGAGTGCTCAACCCTGAATAGAGGAGTATTAATCATTGTGTCATCCACACACACTCTCACACACACACACACACACACACATATATATATATATATATATATATATATATATATATGCAAATAGCACATATATATATATGTTTGCAAAGAACTTTAGGGACCTCCAATGCTCGAACTGAATAAAGGAAACAAGAAAGCTGGCCTTCACATGAACTTCAGCAAAACAAAAGTCGGAAATGAGCAAGCAACGAATCGAAAATGCAGAGCTGGAGAAAGTAGACCACTACATCGACCTTGGACAACGAATCTCCATGAAATCTTCAAAAGGAGAAGAAATCAACCGGAGAATCACATTAGGTTGGCCAGCTTTCGGTAGAGCAAGCTCTGCTTTCAAAAACAAGAAAATCCCACCAATCGTAAAGAGGAGGCTATACAACCAAAGCATCCTTCGGAGAGCCCCTCAGGGAGCTGCAACGTAGAATCTAACCAAACGATTGGCCCTAAAACTGAGAACCATACAACGTGCACATGAGAGAAGCATACTCAACCTGACATGGAAATATAATAAAACAGCGCAATATACAAGAGCAAATACAGGAGTCCGAGATATCAAAGAAACCATTAGAAAACTCAAATGGCAACGAGCTGGACATGTTGCAAGAATGTCAGGCAACTGCTGGAAATCACGACTCACAACATGGATCCCCAGAGATCATATGCGAAATTGTAGACCACAGAAAGGAAAATCGCGTTACGAGCTCTATAAATCCAGAAAGTACTCGTAACGCGACGCCCATGATAGAGGGGTATGAGAAATTTTGGGGAAGATCTATGGACGGATGCTAAAAGGCTGCTGCTGCTGATGTTGATGATGATGAGATAACAGTGATCCTATGATTGGACAGGAACAGTGATCTTTTGGGAATATTTCAAACGACTGTCATTCAATCATTATAAACTAATATGTGCTCAAAAAATGTTAAAGAGAATAATCACTTATCTTAATTCAAATAAATCACCTAATCCAGACTCAGGGGAGGTTTCGTTCAAACAAACTACCAAGTAAAATCAAAAGAAAGGGAAAAGATAAAAAAAATATGCAGAAAATTGAAAAAAAGATATGTGATATATAAGTAACCCATCATCATTGGTAGGTCTGGAATAGTCCTTGAAATCTTTGCAAAGAGAAGTAATTGGAAACCCAAGGAAGGATTGAAACAATGCAGACAAAAACGCTACTAAAATCAGCAAAAAATAGAGAAAAGAGAGTGTGAGTATTGAAGAGACCTGCTGCCACTTGATCAATGAAAACCGCCAAATGCTGCTGGTTTGAAAACTGAGCAAGTGGGGAAAATAATAACCGGCTAAATCGCGTTGGATACACCCGTCCCCGTAAGATCATCGAAGTTAAGTGATGTCGAGTCAGGTCATTACCCAGATGGGTAACTGTCTATGAAATACCAACAAATTTGTTTATGGACGTCTCAGCTTATGCTCTGCCGCCGATAAACAGAGCATCTTGCCATGCTTGGACCGGACTGAGCACCCGGCCCTTTCTCACGCACCCGTTGCTCCATGGAGGATACACGATTCATATTGAGTGGTAGCAATCAAACGCCCCATGTTCCTTCTGTTTCCTTGCCCAAGATGAAGGAATTTGAGAAGATATCTTCCCAATCTGTGGACCACCAACCGCACACATCCTCTAGGCACTCATCATCATCATCATCATCGTCACTATTATAGTGACTAGATTTTTCAGATGTAACTCGGGTTATTCAGTCGAGTTGGAGTAACTCAGTCCAGAAAGGCTGTGGGAAATAAGGCTCCAGCCTGTTCACGAATGAATGTTGCAAAGGTACGAACACTTGAACTCTGTTAAGGAAATGGTTGTCGAGACAATCTATTTCCGGTTAAGGTTCTATTGCCATTCCAACATCATAATATCTGACAAGATGGCGCGGATCAAGCAGATAAAAGAGAATATGCTTAAATAGTCGACGATTGGACCGACGGAGAATATGCTCAATATTTAAATTCCCTTTAGCCGACACGCCCAAACTGCTCTGCAAACAAAGCTGAGTGGCACCGTGAAATGCCATTCGGGTCTCCTGGGTCAGTGGTAATAATGCTTTAATACGAAAAGAATGTCTGATTCCCAGAGTGCATTCCGTTGTAGACTCTTTTGAGAGGAAGTATAAGTTCGGGCTTCAGTTTCCACTCCTTTTCTGGCACTATGCCTTGCTGAACTATGCTTAGTAAATGTTGTAAGTACGGATCTGCATGAGAATTATGTAGAGTGAGTGGAAAAGGTATCCAATAAATTTTGAGAAAATTTCACATCTTTATACAGCCTCTAAATTGACAGAATATGGACCAAAAGATTGAAGAATATAAAAATGAAAAAAAAAAAAAAATTGAAATTGGATTGAACATGAAAAAGTTATGTATAAAATCAGAAATCTTTGGCTCAAATCCAGTAAATTTGAAGCTGTATAAATATGCTAAAATAAACTTTTAAAAATGTGTGGGATACTTTTTTCACTCACTGTAAACAATGAAAAGACTTAGGAAGACTTGAAAAGCAAACACATTAGAGTTTCAATACAGTCTTAACACTTAATAAACTTAGTTTAATCTTGCGCAAGGCCAAAATTATGGGACACTCACTACAGTAACAAAGGTCCATGAAACCAGCCTGATTAAAATTACTTCACAGCGTTGTGATCTGGAAGTTATTCAGTAAGCTTAGTTTATTTCTGGGACGAATGCATGTATTCATATTACACACACACACACACATACACACACACACATCATGATTTTTTTTACATCTCTAAAAAATTATCAGGATAAGCTAGAAGCATTGGTTCTGTCAGCTTTTTCAAAAGCATAAAACGATTTCCACATTGTCAAGTTCCACCACCATTTTGTCACAGTGCCTCATCACCTAACAAAAATATATAAACTGTGAATAAGCAAAAAATGAGAATTTGGGCCTTGGCATCACTGGTTGCTGTTTAGCTCAATGGTAAGAGCAAAGCTAAGTTGAAGCAGATTCCATATATATATATATATATATATATATATATATATATATATATATATACCTCTTTGTCTATGCAATATAAGTTCTGAAAGAAATTTCATGGAAAGGTGGGTCATGGGCTAATTGATAATTGGTTGAATTTCGAGGTGGATAAAAGAATTTATTTTCGATTGAAACATATTTTTCATATGTCAAGAAGAGTTAAACGATAGATCAAAATATGAAAAATCGAGACATAGTTACCTCCCTTTATCGGGGTTATGAACATATTTTCATCCAGTTTTTAGATAGTTTATGGCGTTTGCAGAACTATGCAGTCTCTGGTTGCTTCCTAGTTTCTAAGATGTTTTTGTGGAAAGGCTCTGCTGTTGGGAGAATGCTTTTCTCATTAACTGTGTTTAATTTGTGTGGTCCTATTTACACCCAGTCCAATGATGGGTGGTACCCTCCGATACCCGATGTTATATAAATATTGCAATACTTAATACTTGCAGCACAATTTCTTTGGACACACGCACAATGCACACGACACACACGATGTTTCTAGTAGACTTTTATGTACAGTCTGGTGTATGTGTGTATGTGTGTTTATTTTTGTGTATGTATGTATGGGTGTGTGTATGAGTGCTTGAATGTGTCGGTGTGCTCGTGTCTGCTTGAATGAAATTGCAACATCTATGTTTGAAATTTTAGAATGAAAAATCAAATGTACAGTGAGTGCAAAAGTATCCGATACATTTCAAAAAGTTTATTATAATACTAGCGGAAGTACCAAGCGTTGTCCGGGAAGGAAAACCTCACTTACTTTCGTTCCGAAGCAAAATAACTTATTAAGCGGGAGAGAGCACAGATTTGTTATTTGTAATTATGTTCGTACTACGGATGAGAGGTAATAGTCCAGCTCAGCATTACAGGTGCATAGTTAATAGAGAGGGCACATCCATCCCAAACCTAAAAAGGAAGAGAGAGAGAGAGAGAGAGAGAGAGAGAGAGAGAGAGAGAGAGAGAGTATAGTTGCACTTGAACTTTTGAAGATATTTAAAAAGTATGAATTTAACATACTATATTAACAAAACTGTCATTCATCATCATCATCATCATCATCATCATCATCATCATCATCATCATCAGTCTTTTAACGTCCGTCGTTGGACATAGGCCTTCCCCAGGATTTGCCACAATTCTCTATCCTGGGCGTCTCGGAGCCAATATTTTCTGAACCTGTCCAGTTCGTCACGCCATCTTATATTCTGCCGGCTTCAGTTCTGCATTTGATCTCTGGGATTCATGTTGTAAGTCGTAACGTCTATCAGTTTTCTACCATTCTTGCAACATGGCCAGCCCCGTGCCATTTGAGTTTCCTAATGGTTTCTATGCTGTCTAAGACTCCCGTTTTCTCTAATATACTGTACTGCCTTGTGATCTATCCATGTGATGTTGAGCATGATTCTCTCCTGTGTACGTTGCATGGTTCCCAGTTTGTTTGTCAGTCTCTTGGCTAGATTCCATGTTTCAGCTCCATAGGTGACTTTGGGGAGGATGCTTTGATTGTATCTTCTTTTTAGGATTAATGGAATTTGTTCTTGAAGTTTGAGCTTGCTCTACCGAAGGCTTGCCATCCTGGAGTGATTCTTCGCTTGATACAGTGTTTTTATTAGTCTGTGTTTCATTACAGCAGCCTGAAAAAAAACTATGAATGGCAAAATCGCGAGTAACCACATCAACGAAATAGAAGGACTGACAATAAATAACTTTTAATGTTATTTAAAAAAAGGATCACCTGGTTTATTCAGCTGGTACATTTGAAGGAGGGGATGAGAGAAGCCAACCACTGCTTGGGCTCATTCTTTGAAAAATGCAAGGAACTGCTGTCTTACTACAACTCCTCGCACTGGGTGATTCCCTGTGAATATGAGGAAAAACAGCAAAAATATTGTTAACAAGCCTAACTGCTTCAGGATCAAACAGCGTGCTAAGTTTCAAGTTACTTCTATTAAGACGGTTAGGACTATGAAGAGCAGAGAAGATAGAAAAAATTAAGATAAAAAAAAGAAAGAAAAAGTAGAACGGAAGTTGACACGACATGATGTCATGGAATCGCTCTTTCTTTTTACCTTTCTTTCTGTCTTCCATGTCTGACCAACTGCGACAAAAAATAAACTCTAAGAATTTGACAAAAACTATCTTTTTTATTGTAGGGAATATTTTAGTCGGGTTGCTTATGTAATTTTGTTCAAATTTTCTGGAGATTAGTAAGATTATATATTTTTGAAAACCTAGTAGGATATCAATTAAGAAAATCTTTGATTCCTTTTTCTCAGGTGTGAGTACGTAAGCCATCTTGGATTTTTGATAACAGTGAGTTTTAAATACTAGCTTTCCAATATCTCAACCCCATAAATAACCTAGGATCAAGATTTCAGCGGCCAGATATACATTTTAGGTATCAAGGAATCTAATAATGATAATCATAAATACAGGATGTTTGGCACTGGGGTCATGCATATCAGCAATATATCTGTGCTAAGATTGCTTAAATTTGATCCTGTCAAAAGCAAAAAAAGCACCCCCCCCCAAAAAAAACAATGTACTAAATTCTTTTGCAGCCTACAGATGGTGTGACAGATAATTGTGAGATGCGTTAACAAAAAACAGGATTGTCTTCATTCGATGCACGTAGTTTGTGATTGACCTGAACCTGTTGTTTTTGGCTCTCTGTGCTTGAATACTTCCGCCCACTCTACAGTCAACTTCTATCCCGGCATCGTGTATACATGAATTATATTAATTATGTGTTAATTGAGAGGCTCCAAGATCTTTTTGAGCAGCTATGACAGCGTGCAGATCAGCAAGTTTCGGGACAAGTGTGCGTTTCAAGTTAAGTCTGGTATCCAACAACTGAACGACCTTTCCATACAGGGCCATGTCAAATAAGATTATAGTAGGATGTTCTTCACTAACTTCCAAGCGCCTCGATTGGCTTGTCTGAATAAACACGGTGAGAAGGTTTGGCCATTCATGTGCCACCTCTTGGAGTAGTGGTGGTACTCCAATCTGAGTGATAGGCTGATTACCAGACTTGAAGCCTGCAGAAATTCCCTCCCAACTGCAGTCTTGATCATGCAGAGGTAATTATCCATCTTACGTGTCCGCTTACAGTTTCCAGAGATTCCATCTTCGTTGTGAAACGGTTCAGTCCTTTTGTTTTATTGTTGTTTGGGTTTGTTGCAACGCATCATCGGTACATGATATGACAGATTTTTCTCCTGGGTCACCAGCTTTCTGGTATACTGCAACGATTGTTCTATGAGTTGTACATTTGCCATAAGCTGTGCCTTCAACGAAATCCGTGTTGTCTGCAACAAAGAAGACAAATATTCCTTTCTTCAGGCAGCAGGGTACATAGAGGCCTTGAAACTTTTTGGTATTTTCTACCACAGCATTGGCAAGATCGGTTTCTAGAAAGCAGGGTGTGGTCATGTGAGATAAAGTAACACTATATATTGAGTAACCGATTCAACTTTTTGTTTCTTATGTCATGATGAACAGCCAGGGTCAGCCGACAAACTTGAAGATTTTCTCTGGTATGTTGTTGCCTGAAGGTTACTGGATCGTTGCTTGCCTTCCATTTTCACCTGTCTGTTGAACTTGAATCTATAGAGGATGTTTATCTCATCGTGAGTTCCATTCTGTCAAAAACACCTTCAACTAGACAGAATTTGGGCCAAAGATATATTTTTTGTGACTAGTTTTTCAATATTTAATCTTGTTTCAATACTAATTCGATTTTTGTATTTTTCAATCTTTGCCTCGGCTCGAAAATCTGTCAATGATGAAGGTATATAAATATGTTGAAATTAACTTTTGAAATTAATCGGATACTTTTTGCTCTCATTGTATATATTAGCTTCTAAATAAATATCTTTTCTATTTCATTATTCATTAAAAAAAAAGAAGATTTTACAGAAATTTTAACGCTATTCAATCTGCAGTGAACATTATAAAATTTGGTGCAATATAGCGTCGGAAGGGTTTTCAATCTCTAGATAAGAAATAAATTAAAGAGAAGTGAAATTATGCCTTAATCTCAGCTTGGTATCAGTATTTACCAAGCTTACCTTAGTATGACACATTTCATGTGAAGGTTTCTTTTGAGTTCTAATAGATATAAATAGTCACCGATAGGTAGGTGAGTAACATCAGGAATAGAACGATATAACTTACTAAGAGCTGACAGAGATATCTCTCCGGAGATTGCTCGATATTTCCACCCAGGAAATTGCATGAAATGACATATTCGACGTCCACCATCCAAAGCATCGAAAAAAACTGTCGAAAAAAGTTTTTCATTTTTCACCTTACGTTGTTAAAGAATTCATCAGTCCCTTCGGCTGAGCAAGCTCAACTTTCAAAAACCAGATGATCCCAACAATCCTAAAAAGAAGAGTATTCAACCAATGCATTCTCCTGATAGTCACTTATGGAGGTGAAACATGGAGCCTAACCAAGAGACAAGCCTACAAACTGAGAAGTATGCAGCGTGTGCATGAGAGAATCATGCTCAACCTTATATGGAGAGACCACAAGACAGTACAGTATATAAGGAAGAAACTGGGTATCCATGACATCATAGAAACTATTAAAAAACTCAGATAGCAATGGGCAGGCCATATTGTGAGAATGAAAGACAACCGATGGACATCACGTCTCACAACATGGATGCCCAGAGATCACATAAAAAAACCAAGGCCGACAGAACACAAGGTGGAGAGATGAACTAGACAGATTCAGGAAATACTAGCTCCGCGACGCCCATGATAGAGAATAGTTACGAATCCTGGGAAAGGTCTATGTCCAACGACGGACGTTAAAAGACTGATGATGATGATGATGATGATGATGATGATGATGATGATGATGCTGATGATGATGATCCAAGTGTCTGTTTCCATCTAAAGAACAAAAGATGAAAAAACAAGCAAAAACAAACAAAAAACAGCAACAACAAAACAAAATCAACCAAACAATCAAACTCAGTCTTTTAATTAACGAATACAAATGAGACTCTATCAAGTCATCGTGCATATAAAGAAGCAGCGACGGTGATGGAGGCAGCGATTATGTTGCAAACATCTTCCACATTAAAGCTGTTGTGCAACGATGTACAGGGTGAACAAGCAGACCGTGATGATCGCTTTTGTTAATTTGTTAATGTACGCTCCACTGATGTAGTTAGTAGATTAAGGCACCTGGGGGCTTGGCTCCTTGAGGGCCCTACTCTAACATCGAGTTAGATTTGAGGAAAAAGTTTCAATTGCAATAAATAGACAAGCACTATCACTTAATTGGTGAAAAACACCCCAAAGGCTGAATGATCATTTGTAAAATCATCCATGTACAAACATATCCTTGTTATTGTACACTGTCAGTAGAAAAACAAATGAACTATTATTGATAAAGATTTTTGTCTCCTCAGTTGGGGGCACAGGGTGCATTTTTACGTAGCCCTTACTTCTGGTATCCATTCGCCTTGAGCTTCTAGACTGTCAGTGACCAGAATAGTCACTCTTTTAAATTGTGAGACAAAAAACGTAAGACTGAGAGGATGCTATGATTAGTGGTAAATGTGAGCGAGGAGTTGGGTTAGCTGACAGATGACAGGTATTATTTGTTGAGGTTGTATGTGCTTCGGGGGCGTATGTGTTATCACATACATAAAGAAATGGTGTGAGATGAAATTTGGCAAATATTTGAAAGATAAATATAAATCAAAGAGAATAGCAAGAAGAAATCAAGAAAAGGCATGAAACTAAGAAGGGTAGGTGGATAAAGTATCCCGAGGAAAAGGAGAAAGGAGAATCTGACGCAGAGGAAAACAGGGTTTGTGTGCATTGTTCCCTCTAAGCTGCGCCGAAAGTACCAAACAAGAATCTAAAAACGGAAAGAAAAACAACTACGCGGCCATCTCAGAGGACAAACCCATGGAATTGCAGATCAGTCAACATTAGCGTTGCTACGTAGACAAGACATAAAGAGAGAAAGTTAGATGCTCTTGATAGCAGCCCAGAACAATGCCGTAAGAACTTATTACATAAAGGCCAATATACAGAAGGAACAAGATAGCAGCATTTCTAGACAAGATGGAGATAAGGGAGAGACAATCAACCAAATTATGCGCTAGTGTGGCAAATCAACAAATCTGTCCCAAAAGAGCTGAAGAAAAGGAATGACTTGGTGACGTGGGCGATCCACTGGGAACTGTGCAAGTGTTTGAATTTTGACCATGCAAACCAATGGTAAATGCACAGACCAGAATCTATCCTAGTTAATGAAACGGATCAGAAAATCTTGACCGGATGTGGTAGTGAACAAGGATAAAAGAACGTGGTCGATGGTTCCAGAAGACCACCTGGTAAAGTTGAAAGAAAGTGGGAAGTTGGATAAATATCTGGACCTCGCCAGGGAACTGAAGGAGTTGTGGACCGTGAAGACGGTGTTAGTATCAACAGTGGTTGGGGCCCTGAGTACAGTCCCCAAGAACCTAGCAAAGAGGTGGGGTAACTTGGATTTTGGCGAAGAACGGAGCCTATGCAGACGACATTACCACCGAGGAGAGTCCTTGAGTATTGAGGAGACTTGCTGTCTCTTGATCTCAAGTGAAAGCCATTGCCGGTGCATAAGCTTAAATGATAATTACAACAGTAACTAATAACAACAACAATAAATAATATCAGACAGTAAAAAAAAAAAGAAAAAAAAAAGGAAAATAAGACGGTCGAAAGCACTGATACTATGATTGCTACTAATGCTGTAGTAAGATTGTGAAACTAGTGGTTTCGTGAAATCACTAGGGTATTTGTGAAATTCGTATACGTGAAGCTAAACTGAGTAAATATCAAGTATATTCAACTTCTGTATTAATAGTGTATGTACACCTTAATGTGACACAGAGACACAGTGGCGGGGGACCCAGTGAGGATCGAACCCATTTCGGTATTCCATGGTCAACATCACAAGTTTGTTAACCATTATTACCCTGATGATGAAACTAGGGATTTCACAAAATATCTAGGGATTTCACAAAATCACTAGTTTCACAATCTTACTGTAACACTACAACTACGAAAAGAATATGGCGGAGAGTAGGGTGGATGAAGAGAAATGAATGAGGGGCTGGCACAAATATAAAATCTTATGAAGAATTTTTCTTATAAGGTTATACGTTCTACTGTGAACAGTTGTCAGTGCGAAGCGGAAGCAATCCTTCAACGTTACTCGGGGACGTTTTAGTTCCTAGTTATGGCGGCCTTGGGTTATTTTCTTTTGATATTTAAGAATTCAGTTTCGCCTCAAGTATTTGAGACACGAAGAATGGCGCCGAACTTCTTCTCCCCACACCGTTGCTCATTCTGCATCTTTCTCCCTCTTTCACAAAACACACACACACAAATACATATCTATCAATCCAGCGTGGACGCACGAATATAAGTGAATATATATACCTCTACCAAATTCGTTGAGAGGTAAATGATACTTGTTTGAAAGAAAACCAGCTGCTTGTTTATTCAAATCTATATATCTATGCTCATATGTACCTATATTTCGTCATTCACTGAAATATACGTAGCATATTCGAATAATTGTATGTATTTATATAAATCTATTTATATATTCGGCTGTGAATATAAGTTTTAGATCGAACGTTATAGAGTGAAAACATCAAATCAAATTCACTTAATAACTATATGTCTATACTGGTATATATCCATATCTGTCTGCCTGTCTCTCTCTCTCTATGAATATATTGTTCATTTTTTTTCTTTTTGAGGGTCGAGTAATCTATACTTGAAAAGGGCTCAGTGTCGGGAATATATGTAAATAGGCGTACGTAGAAAATTCAGTTCTTCGCGGTGACTGAATTTCATGTCGGTCGAGACGGTCTGACGATTGCACGACTGGCATGATACTCAGAGTCACTGCAAAAGAACTGAATTTCCTATGGACACCTATATATATATATAAATGGTAGGGGTCGGTGTACAGTGAGTGCAAGGAGAATTGAATACATTTCAAGACTTCACACCCTTATACGGCTTCAAAATTGATAGAATAAAAAATTAAAACCGAAAAGTTCAGCAGATTTTCAAATTTTGACAATTTTGTCAAGATGTATAGGTCTGTTGAAATAAACTTTTTGAAATGTATCGCATACTTTTTCATTTACAACACACACACACACACACACACACACACACACACACACACACACACACATATATATATATATATATATATATATATATATATATATATATATATATATATATAGTCCAGAAAGCTTTACAGCTTTAAACATTAAACATTAAAAAACTATCATCAGCTGTTTTGAGTCCTTTGCTGGATCAAGGCCTTTCTTAGCTGCTTCTATGACGAGCGTGATTGTGTTGATCTCTTCCATGCCCAACCGGCAAACTTTTTTTATCTCATCACTTTATCTTGTGTCTGGTCTTTTCCTACTACTTTTACTGTTCCACAGGCACCAATCTGTTGGCCTCTTGTTTCATCTGTTCTGGGGTTCTATGTCTTATTCATTTAGATGTATTTTATTCGTACCTTTATGGATTTCCTGGGAGATTCTCTTGCCTTAGTCAACATATAATCCTTAACATTTGATTTTTACTTATTTTCCAATCTCCAGCATTTCGACCGTTAGTCTACCAGTGAAGCAGTAGATACTGTGAGGGTATAAAGTATCATATTTCGATGTATAGGTTTCAAAAAGTTCATTTTCACATCCTCATACATCTTTGGAAATTGACTGAATCAAGACCAAAGGTTAAAAACTAAAAAATCAGAAACATCTTGAAACAAGATTGAACATTGAAAAGTTAAGTACAAAAATTTTTGATCTAAAATATAATTTTGAATGTTATAACTACGTTAATTAAAAAAAATGTATCGGATACTTTTGCACTCACTGTATACCTCATTATTTGAATTTAACCGTTTTAATCTTCAACACTTTTGGCTGTTAGACTACCAATAAAGCGGTACATATTATTTGAATTTCTGTTCCTGTGTGCGTGTGTTCACTGACTGTCAACGATGGCTTGGACTCTGGGATCGAGATAAGTATCGTCCACATGGAATTATATCGTTGTAACAAGTTTTTTTATATGCCTGGATACTACGCATAACTGCGTCCGCGTGCTAACACACACACTGGGTCAAGGGTTATTTTCTGAAGGTGAGAGTTCTTAGGCTGTGTGTGGAAGAACTCCTCATCCTAATTCTACGATCATTTCTTACGTCGCACTTGAAATATGTCGAGGAGCGTTTTTATGCAGCTAAATCAGTGAGTGTCTTCCTTACCCAGGAAAAGGTATTTTCTCCAACGATGTATCATTCAAACAAACCAATTGCTCACGGTAGCATTTCCCAGTGACAGGTTGTTCAGGTTCTAGTAATTTGTAATGAAGAGTTCCCTTTGGAACCTACAAAGCACAGAGCAGATATTTTTGTCCTGTTAGATTTTGTTTACGTTAAAATACCGATGACTCTCCTGGACTTAACCACAATTTTTCTCGGTTTAAGATTCTCATAATGAATCCATTTTTCATTGCCAGTGACTATTTTGTCCAAAAATGACATTTTTTTAAAAAACTAATCTAGACAGACAATCAAACGTTTAGAATACGATGCAAGGGTTTCATGCACCCTGGATAAGATTTCAAATTTGCGCGGTATTTTCATGTGCCTGGGACGAGACTTGAAATTTGCTCCGCCGGTTGTACTATAACGACTTTTTTTCTTTTTTTTTTAGTTTTGGGGCGCCACTAGGATCTTATCGCCCTATGCAACCGCCTCGATCCATCTAATGGACGGGCCGGCCCTGGTTTGAAAGCCAGCCGATATCCCTTTCGGTAATTTCATTTTGAACCCATTTTCCCAGCTTCTGAAAATTTCCTAAGGCTTATAAAGAACATCTTGTAGGTGATTGATTCACTTTTAATTTCTTTCCAAGTTCTCGTACTGCATCCTTCAAGAGTTTTCCCAATTTGTTGCTTTCAAGTTCTGAGGTTTTTCAGAGCGTTCTTTGTCCTTGATCTCATTATCTCCTGATTTAAACTTTGTAAAACATTCCCTATGCTATCTTGCACTTACTGCATCATTGACATCAGCTTCAAATGCATTTTTTTAGATGACGTAAAGAACCAGGGAGTGCATGTCTCTACCCACGCCATTGTCACTGAAAACTGAATGAAAATTAGTTCATATACACCCACGATACACTGTAATGCCCCTGCCTACCCCCAAAGAAAAATTGATCAATTTCTTCTCAGCTCATCGTCTACCTTTCAAAAAATATCATTGGGATTCATTTAGGATTTTAGAAGTATCATGAGGAAAACGTGCGAAATGTATGAAAAAACTCGATCAGAGAAGAATTTCTGGATCCATCCCAAAATTTAACCAATGCTTATCCATCCCATAGATTACCTTACCAAAAGAAATCATTAAAATCCATTCAGAACTTTCGGAGATATTGTGTGGAGCTTTGATGCAGGGACGGTAACTGTAGACATTTCTGAGTTCAGCCCAAAATATAATCACTCTCCCCCTTATCCCAATGGACTATACTTCCACAAAATTTCTTGAAAATTCAAACTATGAGAAACTACCATTGGCACCTTTTTATGCAAATATCTGTTCACCTGTCTTGCTATGTAAATCAAAACATTATCACGACTGTGACTCGATCGCCTCACGTAGAACTCCGTAGACTGATGACAAATACATGAGATACTGACCCAGAGATTGATTGATTTCAATCCCGAAGTATTTTAAGTGAATCAAATTGGATGGGGGGAAGATAACAAAGTAGCGAAAGTCGCTAGACAGATGGCCTAATAGAAAAAACAAAAAACAAGTCCATAACGGATGGATTGAAAAATTGTGCTATGGGCTCAGATTACAATATTTATCAATCTGATATTTACTTTCATTAATTACGATATTACTTACTCAAGTATGATGCGATCTCCAATCTAGAGCGACCCTAGCTTTTTGAAGTTAAAAATCAGTAATATATTTTATTCTCTTATCGCTGAAAATTTGAAAATGCATGATTTCTGACAGGGCTCTTGCTTTCGCTCAGTATCTTTTAAAATGAATTTACCTAAAGATCCAAATTCTGTATTTTTGTTGGTTTGTTATAATAGAGCAAAAATGTTTCCCGTCATGATTGACGGATTCTATGCTAGTATAAAAAGTGTAACAACTTCAAATGCATGTTATTTCTTTATTATATAACTAACTCGTTTTTTTCTTTCCAGATTGTCCTAAATCAGCATTTTTACATATTTCTTGTAATTCACATTTTCTATATTCTCTTGACGGAATCGATGACGAATCATGACGTACGAGTAAGTCTCATACCACAATTCAATATTTTTTTCTCGTAAACGCCGTTTCACCACAATCTGGAAAAATCCTATTCATTAGATAATAAAGAATTAACGCGCATTTGAAGTAGTTAAAGTTAGAAAAATCACTATTTGCATAGACCCTGGCAATTCATAATTACAATTCATAAATGCTATGCTATGTTTTTTTAAAAAAAATTCCCCTTTAAAAGTATATGATGTGTCATTTTCTCAACTTAAACAATTGAATCGTTACACATTTTCTAATCATTGTGTATATATTCATGCACACCTGCATGTGTTTTATTGAATAGATAAACCCTATATCCATGTATCTTTTTCGTTAGTTGTCTCTAGGACTTTTAACTTCGTGACATCCAGTCGTGTGCTTTTAACCACAAAGCTATTACGCAGGGGCAGATATATTTGTAAATTGTACGTTTGTTTACCGACAGATACGCAAGTTGATGTTTTATTTACTTACTGTTATTGGGTTGAGTTCCCGGAACACGGATATGCTTCATTGCCACAAGTAAGCAAAGAGTCTAAAGTCAATAGTTAGGGGTGCCGAAAAACAGGGAAATGGAGTTAATTGAACTGGTGAACTGACAAAACATTCTGTCAAGCTTTTATGAAAAGGGCGGAGTTGAAACGAGGGGCAGAAGAATAACAGAAAAATCGGTTCCACCTTATTTAAGAGGCTCGTCTGGCCATTTTACTCTCATAACACGTGCGATTGTGAGTTTATAAATCTCTGGATCTGCTTTTTTTATATGCACGTTTGCTTTTCTTGTTTGTGAGTGCGCATGTGTGTGTAAGTGTGCGTGAGTGTGTGTGTATGTGTTAGTATGCGCCTCTGCTCGCGTACATGTGTGTACTTGTGAGCACACGCGTCCGTTTTTTTTCCTGTATGAGTATGTCTACATTCTTTTGTGTGTGCATATGTATGCTTTTCTTGTTTGTGCAAGTATGTGCTTTTTTTTCTTGAGTGCGCGTGTGTATGTGTGTATACGTCTAGTTTTTGTCCGTATGAGTGTAATTGTTTTTCTTGTACTTACATCTATGTCTGGTGTGTGTATGTATGTATTTTTTTGTTCGTATGAGTGTAATTGTTTTTCTTGTACTTACATCTATGTCTGGTGTGTGTATGTGTGTATTTTTTTGTTCGTATATCTGGTTGCTTTCTAGTGTGTACGTGTGCTTCTCTCGCATGTGCATTTGCATGTGTGTGCGTGCTTTTTAGTGTGTGTGTTTTGAGTGTGTCTCTTTTTTGATCATGTATGCATGAACGCTTTCCTTTTTTATGTGTATTTCTAGTGAGTGTGTGTGTTTGCTTTTCTTGTCAGAAAGTATGCCTGCTTTTCTTTTTTACTTCCTTGTATATATATGTGCAGAGGCGTAGTTGAGGATTTGAAGCCCGGGTGGCTTCACTCCTCGGGCCCCCACCTCCGACATTTATTGAGATTTGTTATAAAGAATTCAGTAGGTCAGCTACTATTTATAAAGATTTTTGTCTCCTTCATTGGTGGCGTTTTCAAATAGCCCCTCTGCAATATTTTTGTCTGTGTGTACTCTTCGCGCGTATCTATGCTAGATTATGCGTGTGTTTGATTTTCCGTTTATGGCTTGATGTGTATGTGTGTATGTGTGTGTGTTATTTTTTGCATGTTTCTGCTTGACTTGTGTGTGCTTGTATCATTGTCGTTGTGTGTTTTAGAGGTATTGTATTCATGAATGGTGCGCACTTCATTTGGTGTGTGAAATAATTGTCCTATTTAATATTAAACAGAGTAAGCTCTTGACTTAGGAGTTCTCTTTTGTATGACTGAGTATGAGTTCAGAGTGTTTCATTCAACTCCCTCGGTGATATGATCTATGACTGGACGATCAGAATACGACGACAGTAACTGAAAATTAAAAGACATTTAGACAATTTCAGGAAGTACTGGCTCTGCGACGCCCATGATAGAGAAGTGTGGCAAATCCTGGGGAAGGTCTATGTCCAGCGACGGCCGTTAAAAGACTGATAATGATGATGAAAGCTGACCCCCCCCCCAAAAAAAACAAATAAATAACTATGGGATATTTACTAAACTTTAGTTAATCTGCAACGTGACCGTAACTGTAGGAAATCTTTCAAGAATTGAATCCACTCCACTAGGGATTCGTCTGTAGGACTAGCTTACGATACATCGTTTCAAAGCAGATACCAGATGATTAGTAGTAGATTTTAAATATCGACTGTGAACCAGCATGTAAGATGTCTACCTTTGTTTTCATATTTCTAACAGATGAACCTCTGTCAAGGTTGGCAATAAGATAAACAACTTTGTGATTCTACTGCTTGGGCAGGGGGGTAGTAAATCTAAAATATCATTCATACAATCTTCCTTTTCTTCATAATCATGAAGGCATGTCACCATGAACTTCAAACTACTATAATATTACCGGTTTCCTGAGGCGGGAAAGGCGATTGTGGGATTCTTTTTCAAATAACTGAACCAACGTAGCCACAAAGTTGGGCACCAAAATTGATGGAAAGTTCTATCCCTTTTTATACGTGCGTGTGTTTGTGCGTTCCAGCGCTCCTGGCCATACTGTTTTGTCTACAGACTTGAAACTTGGCATCATTACTCCACTAAAACCCTTCTGAAAATGTTTTTGTTTTTACACCTTGAAAAAAAAAGAAAGCCGTTTCTGACATTTTTTAGAGTTTTTTTTGCACTACTTTAGATGTTTTCCCGTTGAACACGCCAGAGATGTCTCAAGAAGAATTTATTCTGACGATATTTATTCTTCGATGGAATTTTTTTTAGATGACTCTTTTGACGCTACGGTTATTCAATTATTGACTGAGACATAGAATTTTCCGTTTACCTGTAAATGTCATCCTAATTCATCAAGCGTAATTTTGCGAACTGAGTTCTTGGATAAGGTGATTTGCCCAATAAAATATGGTATCATGCACTTTGTTCTAAGGCTATACTCTTTAGCTCATACATTAGCTCGACTATATTCGATGCTTATCTAGGAGTTCTCGAACCATTTAATAGTAAAGTCTTCTTTGGGCAAAACAAACTAGACAAGTCCAGAAAGTACTGGCTCTGTGACACCGTTGACTAATGATGATGATGATGATGACACACTCGTGCCAATTCGACAGCCATCTAAAATGAATCACATTCAACTTGATAAATATTCACTAATACATTCAACTTCGAAGTACTACCTTTGGGAGCTCTTACACCCACCCCAGCGCCCGTTCTACTTTTCAAAATAGTTTTCAAAGTCCTCTTTCGAGATTGCTATCTACCACGTCGTGTTCTCCTTAATCTAGCTAACAGTCTGAAACCTCATATCCATCTGCATGTGCGAAGCCATTCTGAATGACCAATGTCGCATTAGTGTTTTCGTATGTGTCAATATCTACAAAATTACTATGCATGTGCTTTATATAGCTGTGCACATGCATGCTTGTTGTTGCATGTTCCTTTTCTTTTAACTGATGCGATGTACACACACACGTGTATAGTAAAAGACAACCAATAGCAGGAAAGAGATTTATATACAGTACTTCGATGTCTATGACATCTCACCAGAAAAATATTCACCCAATATCTCGTAGACATGTCTTTATCTATCTTAAAACTCAGCTTTTGCTATTAAACACTCCTTTTGATGTTTTTTACAAAATTAGTTGCACCACGAAAATATATTTAACCGTTTACCCCTGGAGACATACACTTCCTAGATCTAACGGTTTGTTACCCCAGTTATACACACACACACACACACACACACACTCATATATATATATATATAAAGATGACGAATGTTTCTTTGTTTTCATTATTGTTGTTGTTGTCGCTGTTTTGAAATATTCCCTCGCAAAACATGTGGTGGTTTTTCGATCCGTTTTCGCCTGTCAAATACAATGGCGACCAGAAAGATGCCGTGACCGACTGACAGGCTGGAATTTGCGGCTCGCACTTCAAGACAAGCTTAAAAGCATTTATGAAGACGGCAAAATGATAATTCACATTTCCACCGAACTTTTTTTTTGGTAGGGTTAGGAATTCATTTAAGATATGAAACTCAACCGACGTGGAGGCACGCGGGTGCGAGCATACATACAGATTTGAAAGAAGAAGAAATCAAGCGAAGAATCACTGTAGTATGGCAAGACTTCGTTGAACCTTCAAGAACGAAGAAATCCCATCAGTCCTAAAAAAAAGGGTATACAGCAAATGCACACCCACGATAGTCATCTATGGAGCTGGAGCATGGAACCTGGTCAAGGGACTGACCCTCAAACTGAGAACCATGTAATGTCAACATTGGAGAATTATGCTCACCATACATGGAGAGACCACAAGACAGTACAAAATTTTAAGAAAAAACAGGAGTCTGAGACATCATAGTATCCATTAAAAAGCTCAAATGGTAGTGTTGCAAAAATGTCAGACAACTGCTTCACATCATGGCTCACAAAATGGATCCCCAGAGATCACATGCGAAGCTGTGGCCGGCAGAATATATGATGGCGAAACGAACTAGACAAGTTCAAGAAGTCCTGGGTCCGCGATACCCATGATAGAGATGTCTGGCGAATCTTGGGGGAGGTCTATTTCCAATGACAGACGTTAAAAGAATGATGATGATGATGATACACTCGTGTCAATTCGGCAGCCAACTAAAATGAATCACATTCACCTTGATAAATATTCACAAATACATTTGAATGCGCACAGACGCAAATTATCAATGTGTATGTAGCAAGAGAGTTGGGTGGGGGGATTTTGGAACCTGAGGGGCTTGACACTTTGTGGAACCCCCTCTAACATTCAATCAAATTCATCAGTATAGATACAGCAGATGAACTACTATTCAAAAATTAAAAAAAAACTCGTGGGGCCCCCTCCACATATTGTCCAACTCATTCTTTGAGTCTTCTTGATGTTGTTAAATAAATTATTTCAGCCGATCCATTCTTTGAACTTCATCAGGTGTCTAGTCCGGAAGAAGAGAGAAAATACTTTTTATTTCGTTTTTTCTTATGAATCATGAAAAACATACCCCAAATGAAGACTTGAGGATGGATCGGTCGGAACGTTGGGTTAACAATATTAAGAACACAAAGGGGTTTAATTTTGAATGGGGTCACTTATATACGACCGTCATTTGTAAAGATTGCACACAGATGTATAATCACATATAGTCTTGTCGCTGTAATAGAGTCTAACAGGAATTATTCGTTGACTAATGAAATTAATTGGACATGCTACAAGTAAAATCCCAGATCATTTGCAAAAATATTCTAGCGCCTTTTTTCATGCCAGAATTTTTGTGCTGTGGTGCTCTAGTAGAAAAAAATCGTCAAATATGGGCGTATTGTATGTATATCGGTAGAAAAGCAATTTCATGTTGAATAAAGTTCCCTGTCTATCCACACGATATCTCAGTGAATTTCAGTTGAAGGACTGATTAAATTTTGGAGTGGATCCATGCATACTTATCCCCCTGTATCCTAGCTAACTATCTGTATCACACATAAGCGTCTAATATTCTTTGTCTCCAACAGGTCTCTATGAATTTCAATTAAATTTCGTGAAAGAACAGGCAATAGACCACGAGACAAATGCTTACATTCTGAGGTGGATCATTCACAATTATATACACTATGTCATAGCGATCAGTCAACGCGGTAGTTTCATTTTAAAAAAAGGGTTTTTCAAGTGTGATTGTGAATGACTCAAAATGAATTACTCCAAGATGAATATTTTTCGTTGAGAACTCTATCCGGCATAAAATCTCTTTTTCAACGATATACAATATGCCCATATTTGATGGATCTTTATCACAAGGGCACCACTGCGAAAATGTCATTATAAGAAATGGCGCTAAAATTTGTCAGCAACTGATCTGGAATGTTTACCCAAATTAATTTCACTCACTGAAGACCCATCTAACACATCTAATTGGTTTCATTAATCAGCTCAAAAATTCCCTACGGAGCTCAATTTCAGCGCCAAGACAACGTATGTATATCGGAAAACGCACTCAATCATTTACGTACACACACACCTTATATATACACTACGGACCGAAGTAAACCTTTCTACTTTCAACTGAATTACTTTTGTCGGATTAAATCAAACAAAACAATAGGGATGTAAAATCTATTTTGTTTTGTTTGATTTATTACGACAAAGGTAATTAGATTGCAAATTTGAAGTCAGTTGAAATTGGAATAGTGACCAGGTAATTTTGGCCATACATCTGTACGTACCAACTTACGTACATACCCACAAAGAGCGAAACCAAGTCGATAATTACAAAAGAAGAGAGTATTTATCAGCCTTTTGTTGAACAAAGAAGATAAAAGTAGTTTAACAAAACGTGATTGATAATCAAGGAAAATGTGTTGTTTTGTTACTATTCCAGTGTTTATCCATTACATTGCCAAAAATGAATGGATATCTTCGAGAATATTTGTTCTTATTTTATCAGATGGGAGACATTCTGATAGAATGTCTTACGTATATTTGGTTAAACTGTTATAAACACATTGTCAAATGATATCTTTGTTTTCGTATCGTAACAAGTTTACCTCACCAAAAAGAGATGAGTCATACGCGTAAAACCATGAAGTACAAGTCAAACAATGAAAAATATGGTAGTGTCAGATTTCTTTGATACTATAAATAGAATAGAATAGACTATATTCTATCTCACCAAAAAACAAAAAAATGATTTCGCATATTTATTCTTAGGTAAGAAAACTGATAGATTTAAGGAAGAGATAATTAATTTTAATAGTGTTTCTTATAGCGTTTTGTTCGTTTCAAAGTTAAAATGTGTTTTAATTTTTTCTTTTATAAACATTGGATTCCTTAGGAGTTGATATGAGATACAATTTTTGGATTAATGTTGTATGAAGAAATGAATCACGTTTTATTTACGTTTTAGATTTTAATGAAGCAAGGGAGCTTGACCATAGCGAAACTAAGCCTATTTTTCTCGTCTTCATAATA
Source organism: Thysanoteuthis rhombus (assembly GCA_963457665.1). Classification (NCBI taxonomy): domain Eukaryota; kingdom Metazoa; phylum Mollusca; class Cephalopoda; order Oegopsida; family Thysanoteuthidae; genus Thysanoteuthis; species Thysanoteuthis major. The sequence goes on from OY735203.1 coordinate 15,908,596, forward strand.
GCCTTCACATAATGCTTTTCGTAATTTGAAAGAAGTTGAGCAATTAAATAACAAAAAGTGTCATTTTTCCCGAAATGAAATAACACATACACATTTCCCTTGGCTATTTGTTGTCCCTTTAGGAGAAGCTGAAGCGAGATGGGGTGATCTGAACCTACCAGCCAACGAATGGAGGGGCCCTAAAATCTAAATAAATAGTTGGTCAACCACATATTTCTCCTAATCTCCAATCAACTCTCTAGCTACACGTCTGCTTGTTTTTCCTTTACATTTGTGTACGCAGAGAATTACCTGTACGATCAAAATGTTGGATATAGCTAACAAAATAGCCCGTCCTTAGCACAAAGCTGTTACTCCTATTGTCAGCCTTGAAAGAGATCAATCACAGTACTTCATAGTAGGAGGATAATCATTCTTAATGATTGTCCAGGCATAAAGAAACAGTAATCGGAGAACGATGACAAGTAAAACATATGAATAGGTGTAATTGAAAAAAGAAATAAAATACTGCAAAGTGCTTTCATTACCGAAAAATCAATATTCAATTATAAGCGTGTTTGAAAGAATAAGAATAATACAAATGAGGAAAATAATCGAACGGGTTTTCTTTGTTCAGCAGCGAGATTCAAAGTTTGTTCATTAAAACAGCAGTAACCATATTTACGGCTGAAAAGGCGTATCTCAGATTTTGATGTTTGAATCATCATCATCATCATCATCATCATCATCATCATCATCAGTCTTTTATCGCTCGTCGCTGGACATAGACCTTGCCAGACATCTCTATCATGGGCGTTGAGGAGCCAGTACTTTCTGAACTTGTTTCGCTCGTCTCACCATCTTATATTCTGACAGCATCAGTTTCGCATGTGATCTCTGGGGATCTGAGTTGTGATTCGTGATATCCAGCAGTTGTCAGAGATTCTTGCATTATGACCAGCCCATTGCAATTCGAGTCTTTTAATGGAATCTTTCTCGGACTCCTGTTTTTTTTTGTTTTTTTTTTTAATTATAATATATTGTACTGTCTTGTGATCTCTCCATACGATGTTAAGCATGATTCTTTCATGTGCACGTTACATGGTTATCAATTTGAGGGCCAATCTCTTGGTTAGCTTCCATGTTTCAGCTCCAAAGGTGACTATTGGGAAGGTGCATTGGTTGTCTATATCCCATTAGATCAACTTTCCCCTCCATGGGGATGATATTGCTCCCGTTTGAAATGACTACTCAGCCTTATCGAATGCCCCTAGCCAAGTACTCAAATCAAGTAGTTTTACTGAACATCTCCTGAAAGGAATATTGCTAAATATTATTTAATGCCTTATATTTACTAAGCCAAGGACATTTCGTAATGAATTGTTTCCAGTGGATATTTGGAGCCTCAGAAAAGCCTATGCGTGCTTCCATAATGGAATAATACAATAATGAAAACGAAAATTAATAAACAATCTAAAAAATGTGATTTACAATTCACCGAGTGCGAGATGCCTTACCTTTTCTTTTGACTTTACCGACGTGAAGAGAATGATCACCCTTTTTTTCTGGTTAAATCTATTTGCATGTGACAATTTATCACCTCCCTCAACTCAACTCAAATATTGACCCGTACTCAAGTTCAAAATTGACGGAAATCATGACAAAGTTTAAAGAATACGAACAAAATTTTGAAATGAAATTGAAAATTGAAAATTGTTCGAAAATCAGAAATCTTTGGTCCAAATTCTGTCAATTTTGAAGGTATATGAGTTTGTTAGAAAAAATTTAATATTTGAAATGTACAGGATACTTTTACACCCAGTACATACCTTTGCACACAGTTCTAGGGCAATGAGGAGATGCTGTCTGGAAGACTGATCTCCTGGCGCCTGGCTTCATTTATTGTTGTTGGCTTCCAGTCCACAAGAGTTGGAAAGTGGAAAACAATTTCAATTTCATTGAAAATAATTTTCTCAAAAAAAAAAAAAATACTTTTTACATGAAGCCAATTAGATACAAAATCTACACACGTCTCTATAAGTTACTAGCAATAATACCAAGCATTGCCCGGGGGAAAATAACTTCAAGTATAACAGCATTGTTTCCCCTTGCTCTGGACCCCTGAAAAGAAATTAAACGTAAAGAAAGCTTGCCATCGTTTTGACCCCTGAAACGGAGAAAACTTTTTCATTGCTTTTGAAGTTAAAAATTTAAATTTGACGCCTGAAAGTGAAAAAAATCACCCTCGATCGACCCCCTGAAAGAGAAATTTTGACCCCTAAAAAACTGCCACTATTTTTGCCCTAAGAATGTAGAGAGGTTGCCCCTCAATTTTGACCCTTAAAACTGAAAGAAAACATCCCCCTCGAACTGACCCTTATGAATGAACAAAAAATATCTAAGATTTTGACCTTCAAAAGTGAGTGAAGATCCCCCTCAATTTTGACGCCAGATATAGAAAAAACATCATCCTTGACTTTTGAAAAAAATTCCCTTAGCTTTTAAAAAGAGTTTATGCTCGATTTCTACCCTTAAAAGTCTGACCCATCAAAGTGGGTAAAAATTTCTGCTTGTTTTTTTTTACCTGTAAACGTGAAAAAATCTTCTCTTCTATTTTTACGTATAGAATTAAAAAAAAAGAAAGCCTTCGACCTCGATTTTGACCCCTAAAAGTAGAAAAGTTTCCCAAGATTTTGAACCTTAAAAATGGAATATATATATATATATATATATATATATATATATATATATACGTTTTTAAACGTTTTAGTGGTTGGATGCATTCATAATGTATCTATAATGCAAAATTGGCCTCTTACTTTCATTTTAACACGCATGCACACACACACACAAACACACACACACACACATATATATATATGTATATATATATATGTGTGTGTGCATATATATATATATGTGTGTGTGTTTGTGTGTGTGTGTGTGTGCATGTGTGTTAAAAAGAAAGTAAGAGGCTAATTTTGCATTATAGATACATTATGAATGCATCCAACCACTAAAACGTTTAAAAACGTTTTTTTCTCAAAACTTTTTAATCTAATTTTGATTTAAGAGAAAGCTTCCAACATTCCTGACACCTTAAAGACAAAGTGATACCAGCTCACCTCAACTCTTCGTACTTTGCCTCGAAATGATCTTCCTGAACTCAGAAATTAAAGACGCCGAATAAGTAATAAGTAACCTTAGATTTGCTAACAATATTGCTTTATTTTTTTTGGCAAAATAAATTCACGATCTTTTATTAGTACTAGACGAACTGAACGAAGAGATCAGAAAAGTTGGCATTCACATGAATTTCAGTGAAACAATTGGCATGTACAACAAAAATGTTGTGGCCAAAGACACGAAAATTAAAATCGAAAACGCAGACCTGAATTGTAGACCACTGCATTTGCCTAGGACAACGAATCTCCATGAAACCCTCAAAAGAAGGAAAAATCAAGCGAAAAATCAAGCGAATAATCACTCTCATGCCATCATTCACGGAGTTCGGTTTGGAAGTTCTTCCACGTATTATATATTCTCCTGACCTGTCACCTTTAAATAATAACTTCGTTCCATTCAACTTTTTGTCTGGTCTACGGTTAAAGTTGAAAATCATGAAAAAAAATCTGGGACGAATTAATCGAATCAAAACCAAAAACATTCCATTATATGATAGAACACACAGTTCAACTGAAAATTGATGTAAAGTCTTATAAAGCTGGGGAAAATGATTGATGACTGATTAATAATGCTATAAATTCATCATCATCATCATCATCGCAGCCGTTGTTGGTCATAGACCTCCCCCAGGATTCGCCAGACATATCTACCATGGGAGTCGTGGACGCAATACATTCTTAGTTCGTCTTGTTTTTTTCATTTCCTGCCAGCCACATTTTTGCATATGATCTCTGAAGATCTACGTTAGTAGTCGTGATATTCAGCGATCGTCTGAGATTCTTGCAACATGACCAGCTCTTTCTATTTGAGTCTTCTAATGGATTATACGATGTCACTGATTCTTGTTTTTTTCCTCTGTAAATACATACTTTTTTATATAAAAGCATTATGATAGCAGTGTTCCAATCGACTTTACTGTGTTTTAGACACAAGTTGAAGAGGACGGCCAGTTTCCTAGTGATGATTTTACCTGCTTTTCGGAGTAGGTCGATGGTGATGTTGTCTGGTCCAGGGGCAGTTCCTTTCTTCGTCTGTTTAATGGCTTCTTTCACCTCCCACGGGGTTACTTTTGGGAAGTCCTCGAGTTGATTGCTCATGTCTTGTGTATCTTGCTCATTGTTTTGTAGTCCTTGTTTGGACGAATAAAGTTTTTTAATAGAATTCTTAGGCACGTTCGACAATCCTGTCTCTGTCTGTTGTTAGGTTTCCATTTTCCTCGAGTATGCTAGTTATTTGCCTTCGTCCCGAGTTGGGGAGTTTGTTTATAGCTTTGAAGGGAGAAACGAGCTAGACAAGTTCAGGAAGTACTGGCCCCGTGACGCCCATGATAGAGAAGTGTGGCAAATCCTGGGGAAGGTCTATGTCCAACGACGGACGCTAAAAGACTGATGATGATGATGATGATATACATACTTTCTTGAGATCCTTCCATGTGATGTTGAACATGATTCTTACCTGTGCACATTGCCTGGTAGTGTTGATATGAATAAAATATTTGATTTAAAAAAAATACTGGGGACTATTGCATCATCTTTGATAAGTGGGGACTGAACACCGATCTATATACTATCACCCTTTCTCTCTGTTGCTTTGATTGCCGTATTCGCTGACCCATTAGTTTTTGCCACATAAAAATATTACACTATGTTCAGTAGGCTGGGATCATAGATGGGAAGCTGATCATCGAAGAATTGAACCGCACAACTAGAGGTTTGAAATGAGTTGTTATTTAAAATCTACATCTGCGTCTTATAGCCCGGCAAAAACTAAGTCAAATGAAGATCAACACTACTTTTTCTCAGTCTTTACCTGAGCTGATTGGGTGGTAATAATCTTTCTTTTTTTTTTTTTTTGCTCATCATTGTCTAATTCTTACCCTGGTGGCGTCGATCTCAATTTGGTTTCGTTTGGTGGTAATAATCTTTACTTGGTTATATTGAGTGGTAATGATTTTTACAAGAGGGCTTCTGTAGTTCTGATCTTTATCTCATCCAAACCGAAATTGCATGTAGTTTGCTTGGCCTCGTTTTAGTTCTCGAATAACGATTGGGATGCAGTGCTTATTTCGACCGACCCAGACTGAATAACACTTTGACGATCGTCATATATCCGTCAATAAAGAGATGACTAATGGGCTAGAGGACATAAGTAAACCTGTCGAGACCTAAACACACATAACGTGGTGAGCATTGTAATAAAAGCTTGCAATACAGATTGCTTACGACGTGACAAGCACTGATTGTCACCGGTACTTAAGCCAAAATTGAACTGCCTGTGACGACCTGCTAATCAGATTAGTGACTGACTCGGTAGATCATTAAGAGAAAAGGATGTTTCCGAATAGAGGACATTGGGAAGGAAAAATGAAGAATGGGAGGAAGGAAGGAGGCAGAAAGGGAGAAAGGAAGGGAAAAAGGAGGAGAGTGAGAAAGGAAGGAAGGGAGGGAAAAAAGGAGGAGAGGGAGAAAAGAAGGAAGGAAGATGAAAAGGAGGAGAGTGAGAAAGGAAAGAAGGAAGAGAAAAGGGAGGAAAGGGAGAAAGGAAGGAAGGGAGGGAGGGTGGAAGGAAGAAAGGAAAGGAAGGAAGAAAGGAAAGGAAGGAAGAAAGAAAGAAAGGGAAAAGGGAGGAGAGCGAGAAAGGAAGGAAGGAAGAGGACAACGAGGAGTGGGAGAAAGGGAGGAAGGGAGAGAAAAAGGAGGAGAGGGAGAAAGGAAGGGAGGGAGGAACGGAAGAACAAAAAGATTAAAAAGAGAAAATGAAAAATGATTAGAATTATAGAAAGAATAATTACCGAAAACAAAAGCGAGGAACCAAGAAAAAAAAAAAAAGAAAAAATGGTAGCATATACGAACAGAGAAAAAAAAGAATGAGCAAAAGGAAAACTGGAGGAAGAAAAAGGTAAAAGAAACCCCTGGAATAATGAAGGAAAAAAAGAAGGGAAAAACGATTAAAAAATCGAAAAAAAAGGGGGAATGAGTGAAGGAAAAGAAATAAAAAACAAAACAAGATAAGAATGAATGAAGGAAGGAAGCAACAGTCAGTGAAATCTAAGTTGAAAGAACACGAGAGAGGGTGAAAGAGAGAGAGAGAGAGAGAGAGAGAGAGAGAGAAACAACTACGAATAATAATAATAATAATAATAATGACAATAATAATAATAATAATAATACAACACTTGCCTTTAATTATGATTGTATTGTTGAAATGCTACTCCATTATTCTATTTTCTTTCATTCGGTTTTCATAATCATTATTATTATTATTATTATTATTTCTCTCCTGGTTCTGAGCCTCACCTCTTAGGGTCAGTGCAATTGTAAAAATACTCCTTGGAGCAATGACCATCATTTTGGCCAACCGTTGCATCATTTCCGAGTGGCAAAGAAAGAGACAAAAAAATAGCGACAGTAACGATTTGTTTATGGAGCTCTTCTCGCGGATAATTTGCGTTGGTCGAAAAGGTGTGAATTGTGCATAATTCACGTCATGTTTCAATTTAGTTCTTACTCTGCGGTTGGGGACAAAAGAGAAGGAAAAAAAAACATAAATAATAAAACAGCTCTCTAAACAACTAAATACGGTTGCCACACTGTAATATTCGTTCGGGTTGGAATGAGGCTAAAAAGATGGATTCGGCTATAACTAAAAATTCATTAGGCAAAAACGCTGGCAAATGAATGCACGTATGTATGTACCAAAAAGGATATTCTCACTAAAAGTGACAATATGATGCGCCCTCACTTTAGGGTTGCCAGGAGCAAATTGCATAAATTAACAGGAAGATTTTTAAAAAGTAGCAGATTTTATTCGAAATCAGTCCAAAATAAAGTGAATATTATCAATTTTCTATCAATGTACAAATCATATGCAATATCTTTTTACGTGCTTTTTAAAAAATTTAGTTTTTTTTAATTCTATGGGGGTATTGAACTGATATATGGTGTGTATTTGGATCTATATACGGGGGTCTGTCCATAAAGAAACCGAACTTTAAAAACTGCTTGCTCTGATTGGAATGTTATTTATGTATCAGGGGCCTTTCACATTTGTATAGAAAAACTGATTCAATCCACGCCGATCAGTTTTTGGGTTACACGTGCGAGAGTGACTGTGTGTCTCGTGAATTTGGTCTTTTTCCCCAGAGTTAAACGATGAAGGTTTTATGGAAGGATGTGTTGGTGTGAAACTCTGTTAAAAATTAAATTTGGGGTTGGATCCAGGATTTTTTTTTATTGAAAGATGGAACCTGACCAAAAAATTGACCCTCAAACTGAGAACCATGTAACACACACAGGAGAAAATCATGCTGAACATCACATGGGGAGTTCACAAGATAGCACAGTATATCAGAGAAAAAAAATAGACATTGCAAAAATGTCAGACAACCGATGGACATCACGACTTACAAGATCTCAAGAGATGATAGGCAAAATTGAAATGAGAAATGGAGGCAAAATATGAGATGGCGTGACGAACTAGACAAGATTAGAAAATATTGAATCTGCAAAGCCCATGATAGCGAGGTTGTGGCGAATGCAGGGGATGGTCTCTGTCGAATGACGGATGTTAAAAGGCTGCTGATGATGATACTCTCATAAATGCCCAGCCAATACGATTTCTATGAAAATTCTCAATGCATTCCAATACAATGTTGTAAAAAGGTTGACATTAGATTACAGAAATGATTTGGGGTTTGATTCACATACAATTACCTCCTTTACGTCGTATTAATATACCCAAACCTCATGATATAGCCAAAATTTCATACCATTCCACGCGATATCTTCAATAAAATCAATAGATTTCAATGAAATTTAGCGGAACGGTGGATAAGTTGCTACAAAAGCAATGGTCAAATCTTCAGGCGGATCGAGGAATCTCCTTTCGGTCAAAATATTTTCCCCATCCTTTTTCTGTACATTTATGCGTAAGCTCATGTCTATTCACATGATATCGCCAAAAGTTCTGAATAAATTTCAATGTAATTTTGTGGAAGGGTGGATCTATGCACAATTACCTCCCCTTTGACGTACTGCGTTGGAGGGGTGAACAGTGCAAGAGAAGTGATTGAAATTTGGGGTGGATGTATGCATCATTACTTCTCCTCTGTCCACACCACATATTATCGTCAAAAAGTTCATATCTGTTCACACAATATCTCCAAAGGTTCTCAATGAATGTGGTGGCAGGGTAGGAAATGGGCTACGATGAGGTTTCTGAATAGAATTGAGAGAGAGAGAGAGAGAGAGAGAGAGAGAGAGAGAGAGAGAGAGGGGAGAGATGCAGGGGGAAAGAAAGGGAGAATGGGGGGAAAGTTTTTCTTTTTGTCATAGAGGGGAAGAGACACACAGAGAGAGGGTTGGATGCTTATTTCTGTCCCTCCCCCCAGTATAACTCCTCTTCGAATTTTTTTCTCCTCAATAAATTCCTTTTTTGACAGCAATTTATAAATGCCAGCTCAGATTTCAAGTTCAAAATTTAACCAAACTCTGGAATATGTGAACAGATTTAAAACAAACTCTCCATTACAGTCAATAATTGAACAAATGTAACCTCAAAATTTGAAATCATGTAAAAAATAATGATAAAGAATTTGGCCAGAATAAAATTCTATTTATGACATCACTGGCGTTTTTCACGGTAAAACATTTAAAGTATTGTAGAAAAAAACATCTTGAAACATCCAGATTTTGGAGAATTTAGAAGTTATTTCTAAACCCATCAGAATAGGGCTCCTAAAAGGTCAAAAAGTATTTTTTCCCAGGAAGAAATTTAAAGAAAAAAGTTTTCCAATCTTTTTAATAATTCCTATTAGTCTGTCTATTTCATTATTTATTCTACGCATTGAACAAAATTGATTTTCACCAGGTATATTATTTGTTACACGAGGCATTGCAGTGTCAAGTTTCAAATTGTTTGATTCAGCAATTCTCGAAAATCAAATAAATTGAATAATATATATATATATATATATATATATATATATATATATATATATATATGTATATATGTATATGTGTATATATATATCTATGTATATATATCTATGTATATATATATATGTATATATATATATATATATATATATGTATATATATATATTTATATGTATATATATATATATATATATTTATATTTATATATATATATATATTTATATTTATATATATATATACACACACATATATATATTGGCTATCATATACATTTTGTAATAAAATATCTAAATTGGCAACACTGAACAAAAGTATCTGAAATACATCGAAGCTATAGTTTCGTACGACAGACAGAAAATTATTTCACAGGACTGTTGTGAAACTTTTTGAGTCGGCACGCTGTCGTTATAAAGATTGTCTAATTATCTTTCAAAGACAGATATGATTTCTGTAACATAAAATCTCCTTTTTTGACTATGATTTCCGGACATTCAGAAAAACGAATGTCATGTACAACGAATATGTTGAAGACAGCAATCATAATCGAAAATGCAGAGCTAGCCACTACATCTACCCAGGTCAACGAATCTCCATGAAAGCCTCAAAAGAAGAAGGAGTCAAGCGAAGAATCGCTATAGGATTGCAATCGTCCAGTAGAACAAGTTCAACCTTCAAGAACAAGGAAATCCAACTAGTCCTAAAAAGAAGAGTACTTAACCAATGTACCCTCCCGATAGTCACCTATGGAGCTAAAGCAGGGAACCTAACCAAAAGATTGGCCCTCAAACCAAAAACCACGCAACGTACACCGGAGAGAATCATGTTCAACCTCACATGGTTGGATCATAAAACAGCACCATTTTAAACGAAAAACAGGAGTCCTATGTATCATAGATTCCATTAGAAAACTTAGATAGCAATGGGCTGGTCATACTGTGAGAATGGCAGACAAACGCTGGACATCACAACTCACAACGTGGATCCCCAGAGATTACATTCGAAATTGTGGCCGACAAAATATAAGATGGCGTGGTGAATTAGACAAGTTCATGATAGAGAGGTCTGGCAAATCCTTGGGAAAGTCTATGTCCATCGAAGGACGCTAAAAGGGTGCTGCTGTTGATGTGTTTATAAGTGAAGTTGAACTGGAAAAGTCATGTCATTGAAGATCTGTCTTAATTAATTTTAAATTTGATTTATTCTCATTTATAATTTTATTTGAACTCTTATGCTTTTTGCAAATTATTCAACCATACTATCCAATCCTCTCAACCAAGCAAAATCTCCCCTCCCCACCAAGGGTATTTGTGCGAAGGGAACATGAACAGCCGAGGGTTCGAGCTTTCCTGTTCCTGTTACCCTGCTTTTAACCACTTGGCCACCGTGCGCCTACCACGTTCATTTCTAGGTGTAGGCAAATGCTCTTGTGGATTGAACTCTTGTTTTTCAAAGAACAAGAAAGAAAATGAAAACGAGTGACTTCTCGGCCTCTGTTTAGTTAATGTTTCGTAATATTGTAATAAGCCAGGAAGGTGTGGAGGTAATTACCAGAAGACTTGACTTGATTAGGAAGTTTTACACGCAAACGTTCAACGAAACAGATGTGGTAGAAATGAATTATGTGATTTTAATGATCAAGTTAACATACATGAAAGTCAGTAAGCAGTTTAGATGGCATACTATCACACATACATACGTGTGAATATACACACGTAAGTATGCATCTATAAAAATGCGTATGTATGCGCGTATATAAGTACGTGCATTCATATTTGACCGGAAATGTCTCTTGACGAATATGAAGCTGGAGGCATATTAAACGTGTATCAATATATAAGCATGTGATTATATCCAGAGGCAAACTTACATACATATTTCAAATATGTACGTATATATTCACAAACTTTTATTGATGAATAGGTATATTTTTGTGTTTGTATGGCCAGTGGTATGATGAGAATATATACTAGTAGTTACCATGGAAATTTCACGGTTATTTCATGAATTACAAGATAGTTGGAAGTCTATATGCTATTTGACGTGTAGTTGGTGAAATGTCATCCAATGCATCACTAATGAATAATGCACAATCGCTGAAAAAAATAATGGTATATATAGCAGGATGTTCGTATTCAAGAGACGACAGACTGAAAACTGTATAAATCATCTCTTTCTCCACCCTCCACATAAGAGTGGTTTATTACACACACACGCACACACACACACACACGCACACACACACACACGCACACACACACACACACACATACACACACTCCGTCTCTTCGTCTCTCTCTCTCCATTCCCTTATTAAACTATGTAAACTCTCACTTTGTTTATATCATTAGATAATTTCGTTACAAATAAACAGCCAACAAAAAACTGTATTTTCCTTTTCTGCTTCTCTTCTACCCCCTTGCTTTTTCTATTCTTACTCTGTTGCTGTATCTTACGCCCCACTCTCTCTCTCTCTCTCTTGAAGCGTTTAGTTTCGTATTTGAAAGCCTGTTCGTGTCACCATAACAATTCCGTTTTTCTTCACTGATACTCTCTTCCTTCTTTTGTGTTGAGTAACTTTTAAGAAAACAGCATTAAAAAAACAAGGATTACAAAATATCTCCAAGAAATATACTGATTCATATGTTGTTGACTTGGAGTAAATCACATTAAAAAAAAAAATTAAACGATGTGTTAAAAATCAAGGCCAAGAGAAAAAAAAAGATATGAAAATAAAAAAGATATTATCTGTAGAAAGATTGACTTAATTACAAGTGGAAGATAAATCATGTGCTCACTTAGAAACTGTAATAACGTTCGCTGGGTGGAAAGTAACGGTCGAATTTAGCTTTATTTTAACATGGTGAATAGAAACGCTACACGCCATTAAAAACCTTAAAAATAGATTTTTCTCAAAAGTGATTATTTCCCAGACGTAACGAAGGTCTTATGAATTAAAAACAGAAAAATAACTTACGAACGTTTTTCTATTTGTCTTTTACAATTCTAAAATGAGTATATCTTAATTCCTCCCCGTTAAAAACCCTAGGGTATATTTTGATGCAATGTATATTTCATGTTTTTTTCTATTACTTATCTGTATATCTATAGTCTCGAAATGCTTATATTCCATATTGCAAAACAATGAAACGTTATAAAATGTCGATAAGTATTTTTAATTCAATTGAAATTAAATTCAAATTTCTGGTAAAAAACGGCGAGTATTTTGGCATGTCAAAAACGACCAATAAATAAAAACAATTTAACTATTTGATTAATTCAAGTGAATAGTATTTATGTATTTATGTCGGTTTTTATTTTGTTATTAACTATTTTTATTTTTTCACCATATTCAACATCGAGTGTGCTAGTGTGTGAAACTTTAAAAGTTACAATAGGGACTTCCTCCCCTGCAAAAATGTAAAAATATTTAATTTAATGTCTTTCATTATTATTGATTTATTAGAAAATAATGAAATTCTATGTTTATGCCAAATTCGGCGAATAAATAAAAACAATTTAAATATTTAATGAAAATTTAATTTAATGTCAAAAACGGCGAATAAATAAGAACAATATGACAATTTAATTTATTCAAAGCAATAACAATTTTATTTATGTACTCAAGTCTATGTTTGTTTCATTAATTTTTTAAATTTATTTCCATTTGTTCACTATTTTTTTTTTTTTTACATCAAGTGAGTAGTTAACAACGAGTGTGCGAAACTTACATTCGAGATGACCTTCCCTGCATTGAGTTAAAATTTTAACAATTTTTAGCTCAGATTGTAAATCAAATTCAACTCTTTCGTTCTTTCTTTCTCTTTTTTTGCGTTTCTGTGGTTTCGGTAATGTTTTTAAGTGGTTATTAAAAACCGTCAACCAAAACTGTCATCAATCTGTGAACAAGTTTTCTACAGTTTTTAAGATAGTCCGACTGGCTGGCTGGCTGGCAGGCTATGTATCATGCATACAGACTGCACTAAAGGACTGAAAAATTGAACATTTACCCCTTATTATGTCTAATAAAAACGTTTTTTTCAATCTTCTCATCAAATGTTTTTTTAGCGAGGTGTGAGTGTGTGTGTGTGTGTGCGTGTGCGTGTGTGTGTGTGTGTGTGTGTGTGGAGGGGGGTAATTTGAAATCTGAGTTTATGCTAAACTGATCCTTCAATTGAGTTACACTTTTAAAAAATTTTTTCAATTCAGACATTTTTAGTGATTTGGGACCAACAGTTGAAAGCGGTAACATATTCATTGATTTTCTAATGTTTTAATTGATCACCAAACGACTCTCGTCAGGTGAGGGTTTCTATTGGATAACAAACCATACCTGTATTTATTTCTCAGTTAGTCTATTCATAGAATACATTTAGCAGATTTGTATACACTAGAATACAGCAGAAAAATACGAAGTGTTTTTAGTCCTGCAGGCTAAACTCAATGCCCCTAATTTGCCAGTCAATCAGATTGAACTCTCTCAAGCGAATTTTTGAAGTCTGTTGTTTTATTCCAGTGCAGACCTTGAGTTGACTTTCTTTACCATCACAAGAACAACATGAACAATCCTCACCAAATTTAGTGGAGTAAAAATTAACATCTACCGTGATTTGAAATCACGACCGACTGACCGGTTATCGTGTCTCGTACGGAGTGAACTGAACGGACAAGTCAGACATATCTACGAAATTCTTCCTTCAAAAAATAAAAGGGCTTATTTGATTTTAATAAATGAAATAATAAACACTTTTTTATTATCTACCCCCCCCCCCCAAAAAAAAACTATGCATACAAGGCTTGTTTTAAGTCGTTCCCTTCTATGTTCTACCGGCCTACTCCCGATGTAGATTGGTTCGTGGTATAAAGTGGGGGAGTAGTTTCCCACCATGTTTATCAGGCGCCTCCCGACGTAGCGCACTTTGATGTAGTGTGGTTCATGGTATAAGGTGGGTGATTATTCTTAATAGTTTCCTGCTATGTTTGCCAGGCGTCTCTCGATATAGCACAGTCCGATATAACGTAGTTCGTAGTATGACGTGGGTGATTGTCTGAAGTAGTTTCCCTCTGTGTTTTACAGGCATCTCCCGATGTAACGCAGTTCGATGTATCGTGGTTCGTGGCATAAGGTTGGTGATTGTTTCAAGTAGTTTCCCTTCGATGTTTTACAAGCGTTTCTCGATGTAGCACAGTTTTTTATTGCGTGGTTCGAAGTATGAGGTATTCTTGCCTATATATTATCGCTCACTCGCCCAGAAAAAAAATCATGAATAAAACAGAAATCCACGAAAAGTCTTGCTTAATCTGACAGAAATAAAAATTTCCTTCAATTTGCAATAAATAAACATATAATTGCATAGTGTCTTACACATAATTCATTGAATTTTTTAAATGAAAACAACACCGGTTTTCCTGTATGTTTTACAGACGTTTCCCAGTATAACGCGATTCGTGATAAAATGCAGGTGGTTGGTGGACACCAACATGTTTGGCTATACGTATTGTCGCCCACCCACAGTTCTGTCAGCTTCTTAGAAACTGTCAACCAGAACTGTCACCAAAAGTGCCTACACAGGTTTCTGCAATTTTCAAGTGAGCTAGGCGAGCTGGCTATCAACATGAATGTGTTGCGCGTGTAGATAGAGTACTGAAAATATAAACATTGACTTCTTATTGACTTGAAAAAACGATTTTTTTTACCCGCCCCGACAATAAGCCTTTTGGTGTGTGAGTATGTGTGTGTTTGTGGGGGGGATTTACAAGGGAAGTTTATGTTAGATTGGTCCCTTTGTGTGAGTCCAGCTGCGTCCACACACGTTTATTTATTTATTTATTTTTTTAGATGTCACGGTCTAATGAAAAGCAAGAGAAGTATTTCATTCATTTAGCACCCACTTTTTAATTTTTTTTAATTGATCACCCCAACATGACATGCTACCGAAAAACGTTGGTCACGTGATGGTGCGTATTGAGTGACTAACCAAATCTTTTTTTTTTTTTAACCAAATACGTCTTGACTGTATTAGTAGAGAGTTTGGGATCATTTACAGACTTGTTGAAAAGTGGAAGGGAAGCTGGGGCAAGTGCTTGAGGTCCCAGGGGGAGTACTCTGAAGAAGACTAAAGGGACCAAGAGGACTATTAAAACAAACACTTATACGCACAACAATTATATATGTTCAAATGAAGGAGATGGCAGCATAGACTTTAGTCAACACAATGATTGGAACAACCCTGCTGACAAAATTTAGACAAGAACGCTTGTTTTACGAACAAGCCGACAAAAACGCATATAAACACCCACACACTTGGCCACACACACACACACACACACACACACACACACACATGTGATAATTGTAGATATATTTAAATCATAGGGATTATATTTTGTTCGACACCGGTGTTAACCACTTGCTAATCGAACGGCCGACCACGTAAATGAACACAAAAAAACACAGCTCTATTCTAACATCTGAGCTAACAACACTCTTGGTAAACAAGAGTCCGAGATATTGCACAAATTGCTCACCCCCTCTATCTCTATTCTGCCGGGGTAGGCATATATATATATATATATATATATATATATATATATATATATATATATATATATATATCAAAGTACAAATCAGTGATTCAATATCTCATGTGTGAATGGTTTATTTCATAAAGTGCTCGATACGTTCAACATTCTGCAATGTCCAGTGGTTGAAGGGCATGGGCGGTGTTTGGTGGGAACCTTATGGTCTTTGGCAACACTGCTTATAGATCAGCTACTTTTTTTGACTAATTTAGCAATATCCTGCGGAAATTATTGATCGTATTAAGCGACACGCTTTCTTCCACGATGACGAGGCATTTTCAATGATTTTCTAACTCTTAGAATCATCATTTTGCATTTAATATACATGAAAAGAGAAAGTACAGAACCAAGTTGCATATATCTTAAGTTCTTCACAAAAAGTACCAAAAACAGTTTGACCCACATTAGCTTTTCGTAAATAACTCATTTTCTGGTTTTTCAAAATTTTGTTTTCCCAAAGATAACGATACCTTTCCTCTGTCCACTGATATATTTAAGTTTTCTATAACCTCGCAGTTTTTAAGTAACGCTGAAGTTTCTCGTCATGACGTTTCGTATATCAAAATTTCGACTTTTTTTCCAATTGTTTTTTTCTCACTATTATCCTAAATATAATTTTATCAATACATGTCATTTATCTACAAGCGATTATCTTTCAAATTATATTTTTCATTTCAAATTTTAACAAATTCAGTAGTGTCAAAAATGTTTTGAAAATTCTAAACTGAGGGAAAACCATTTGACCCCAGACTGCTTTATGTAATTGTCTCAAGACATGCATCCTTATTTTTTTTATAGTTTGTATCAGACCATCAATAGCGAGAGATCTAATGATGATTGAACCCACTAACAATGGAGAGCAAGATTTGCTTGCTTATCATTGCTATACGATCTGAGCTCTGATTTATTTTTTGTATTTTCATATGACCTACTTGTTAATCCCAGATATCCCAAATATTCCAGATACATTTGAATTGAAATTATTAGGGCTGGGAGTACGAAAATCCTGAATTTACCGAGATGGATACAGTTTGAAATGGAGGTTTGAGGTATTTTTACCAGGGAAAGTGTTGCCCATGATTGAGAGCGTCCAAATGTCAATTATTAGAACAGATATGAATGTACATATCAATATAGAAACATAATACAACAATGCATCTTCACCATTGAACCAGGAAAAAGCTTAAAACTGATCGTCTACTGCAATAGATTTAAAACTGCTCATCTTACTAATAGCAGCAACCTGCTTCGATGAAGATTTATCTTATAGTCAGACCAACGTCGTTTATGAGTTCTCGTATCCTTTGGAGGACTGAGCCCCCTATCAAAAACAACCAATAAATGCCTACGTTGGACACTCAAATATTACCCTATCCGGTTGCGTAACTTGCCACCTATCGGACCAAAATGCCATATAAATAATATATATATATAACACATGCCTTCGGAAGTCCCTGTAAAGGATATATGAAGGACTGTATAAAAGGCTTACAATTCTGGAAGCTTTGTTATTCGAAGGAGAAATCAAACACTAAATAAAATCTTCTTTGATCAAGGTCAGGGGATTTTGGATGTATTTCTTAATTGACACCCCTTCCATTATTGGAGACTAACCGATAGAAATCTTACACAGTAAAATGGAAAATATTGAAACAAACGTACATAAGCCTGAAAATTGAAACCTTATGTTATCTATGTCTAAATGAGAAATTTGAAATCAACTCAAAAGGCAGATTTATTAAATAGAAGAAAATGATGTAGCGTTGAAGCGCTGGTAACGCACAAAATTTCCATTATAACATGATTTAACAGCCCATATATAGGTATACTAAAAATTAACCACCACTGCTATTTCCCCTCGTCAATATTAGCTATAGTAGTAGCAGCATTACTATTGACGTTATTATTATTTTATACCCCCAGCCATCCTTTCATGATTATCTTAGAAACATACCAAACCTAAAATAGTTAAACTAACAATCAAAGTCATGTAAAAATGAACTATAAGACTGAGAAAGGGATTAATGCAAGAATAAAATACTCTCAGAGAGGATTCGTATAAGAAAGTGCTGATGGTTTAACAACATACTGATAAGGAAAATGCTTACACTATCTCCTGCTTATTCATGATTTATAACGTCCAGAAACCAAAATTTCCCAACTGTGTACAACAGGAAAACAGCAATCAATGACCAACCACTAAACAAAGAAAAAAAAAGAGAAAATTTATAAAATAGAATGAAAGGAAGGTTCTCCATCCTACAAAACAGACCCCCCCCCAAAAAAAAACGTCTTAAATAGGGATCTAAAATAAATTGGGTCATTTGCCTGAAGAAGCCCAAACAGGGCAGAAACATAGACGTGTTTGTGTAGTGAATCCTTTATTTCATCATATTTTAAGCTCTACTCAAACTCAGATTTATTCCTAATGTTGAATGTATCGAGCACTTAATGAAATAAAGCTATCACACATCGGATATCGCATTATATTATATTGTATTCCTGATTTGTACTATACATGTGCGTGTGTGAGTGTCAGTGATCTCTGTTTCTGTCGGCCTGACTCTCTTTATAGATATATATAGCTTGTATGAATAATGTGATACGTACACTGTGCACGCCCGATTGCGTAATGCAGAGACCACCCAAAGAACGTGCCCCACATTAATGAATGAATCCATTGAACAAATACAAGATCTATGCACATTATTGATAGAATTGTAGTTTCCAACGTCTAATTTATGTCAACTGGGGAATAACATTTACTGGAATGTTGCAATTACAAAAACATATAAAGAAAACATAATCCTACTACACTGGTGACTTGGCCCTTGGTCGCGTAACTCAGTATTGGGTTATCCATACAGTATTTCGCACGAGACATAATTATTAAAAAGTGATAGATAAAATAATACAGTGTATACCATTTATCCAACCACTTAAGAAAGAAAATCTGTATCCAGTTTATATCAACGTTTCCAATTTTAATTAGGGACTCGACACAAATGCTTGGAATTTGAAGAAAGAACTTTATCGTCGGATCCCCAGACACTCATCACCTCTGAGCTGAAATTTGAATACAATTTTTCACTCACATTTGGGCTAAAGAAAATTCTTGTTGAAAAGCAAGTTGTTGGAAATATTTGATAAAATATTCACGGAAGAATAGGAAACGGGATTTTTGTTATTGTTTTGGACAGTTGACACTGTGGAAAGAAAGAAAAATTCAACTTGGCTGCGACCCAATGAATAGCATCGATGAATCAACCAGATTTTCTTGCTTTATTTGCTTTATGGTACCAATTAAAATCGCAATTTTACAAATTGATTGATTTCCTTTTGTAACTATAATCATATTGAAATTACGACCATAATAGGCTACATTCGGCATTACCGACCCTGGACTTACACCAACGTCTTTGTAGCTAGCCTTGCACCGAGTGACTTATCATTTGGCTGGTTGACCCTGCAACCAAATATTCGGATAAGGATACTGAATAATCACCATGAAGAGGTCGACTGCCTTCATGTGATGAACACTGGTCTACGGTTTTTCTCGATTTCATTGATTACCTTTTGATACGCTTTCATCATCATCATTAATCTTTTATCGTCCATCATTGGTCATAGACCTTACCCAGGATTCACCAGACATATCTATCATGGGCGTCTCAGTACAAATACCTTCTGAGCTTGTCTAGTTCGTTACGCCATTCCATATTTTGCCGGCCACAATTACGCAAATGATCTCTGGGGATCCGACTTGTAGGTTCATAATGTCAATCAGTTGTCTAAAATTCTTACAAAATAGCCAGCCCATTGCTATTTGAGTTTTCTAATGGTTTATTACGACATCTCTGACTCCTGTTTTATTCTCTGATATACTGTACAGTCTTGTGATCTTTCCATGAGATGCTGAGCATGCTTCTCTCCTGTGTGCGCTGCATGGTTCTTAGTTTGAAGGTCAATTTTTTGGTTAGGTTCCATCTTTCAATAAAAAATCCTGGATCCGCCCTCAAATCTAACCAATCCTTCTTAACCTTAACCCGTTACCAAACATTCTGATTTAGGAGATATCTTGTAATTACACCTGTGGAGAGACAGACGGACGTGAAGGGACGACTGGATAAATATACCAACCCAACTTCGTAATAAAGTAAAATTGGATTTGTATAATTCATTCGAGGGATTGGTTAATATGGGTAACACAGAAAACATAAATGAACAACTAGCATTCCCAGGGAATGTTGCATTTTATCCATTTGTCAGAAGATTTTGCTGCAACTCGATTCATCATCAATTTCTTTACTAAAAATATCGTGTTGTTCGAACTTCTACTAATCCCTACCTCTTAGTAAACTTCACAAGTAGTTAGACGACCATTTCTGCGAATTTTTATGTGGTCCTCCTCCGTCAACGTGTAATATCGTCCAGATTTAGTATCCTCTTTGATGGATGTTCTACCCGATTTGAAACTCGTGAAGTCTCTCAAAATGTTTTTCATAATTTTTAACAGAATTTCACACAAACACACCTTTCCATAGAAACCTCCATCGTTTAACTCTAGGGGGCAGAAAAGGCCAAATACACTAGACACACGTTCACTCTCGAACGTGTTGCTCGAAAACTAACCGACGTGGATTGAACTAGTTTTTTTTTATGCTAACAGTCAAGGTCAGTGCTACGTGACATTTCAGTCAGAGCAAGCAGTTCTAAAAGTTCAGTTCTTCATAAACAGACCTCTTATACGGCTCCAGGTAAACTTTATGTTCGCCCAGACATAAAGAAACAATAATTGGAGAACAATGACAATGGAAACATGAATAGGTGTAATTGAAAATGGAAATAAAATGCTGCAAAGAGTTTTCATCACTGAAAAATCAATATTCAAATTATATCCGTGTTTAGAAGAATAAAGATAATACAGATGAAGGAAAAAATTATCGAACGAGTTTCCTTTGTTAAGCAGCAAGAAGCAATGTTTGCATCTTAAAAAAAGTGGTAACCATATTTATGGATGAAAGGGCGTATCTCAGATTTTAACGGTTAAATCATCATCATCATCATCATCATCATCATCATCAATCTTGTATCGTTCGTCATTGGACATTGACTTTCCCCAGGATTTGCTAGACGTCTCTGTCATTGGCATTGCTGAGCCACTATTCATTATTTGAGTCGTGATGTCCAGCGGAGGTCTGACATTCTCGCAATATAACCAGCCCATTGCCATTTGAGTTTTCTAATGGAGTCTATGATGGTCTCGCTATTAGGTCGACCCTTTCGATACATCAGGGGGGATAACTGATCACAAAACAGCGACAAACGTTGCCTTCTGCTGGTTTGGTAAGTCATTTCTGACGCTTCTTTTCCTTTTTTTGAATAAATGGACTGACTGACTGTGTAAGTAATCAAATATTTCTAAAATAGCTGGTTGTCAGCTTTGTGATTGGCAATATCTCTGTCGATCGAGTCGAGATGAATAGATTTATAACAGTGATGATCATCGCCCAACTTCTGGCTTCCCTTTTACTGGCTCCTATTCTGGACTTAGCTGAACTAAATCTTCCTTTCAACAGAGAACTCTTTGCAGCAAAATGTTTCCTGATTACGCCGGTAAAATTATTCTCTTTATAGATTTGTTGGTGTGCAATAGTTGCAATCAGTTATTTCGGAAAGCGGCATTGCATTTTCTTTGTTGTTGTCGATGACCTTTGCACGTTCCAAATTGACCAGCTTTTAGTGAAACAAAAATATACGATTTCAGCTAAAAAAGTATCTGATACATTGAAAAAAATGTTCACTTCAACATCCTCACACAGCTCCCAAAATTGATAGAATGTGACCAACGATAAAAAATCAAATGATCCAAAAAATATTTAAACAAAATTGAACATTGAACATTTGGTCTCAGTTCTAACGAATTAGAATTTTTGTTCAATGGATACTTTTTCACTCACTGCGGAAGATGTGATTGGAGGTTTCTCCAGAAAACTTTGCAAGCAAAATTTAAGTATGAACCATAATTCAATTTGGATTTTTCAACAATCGCACGTGCTCATATGTAAATCGTATTTTTTTACTCGGGTAATCATTGGTCAAACTTTGATGATGCCAAAAAACCCAAACAAACAAAAAAAAACAAAACAATAATCAATTATATGCTTTATGTAGCAGTTGGACTATTCAAAGATGGAATTATTTATTAAATGCCTCATGTATAGGTCGTGATGTTTTCAAAGAAAATAATAAAATTCATAGCATGCCTCATAATTAAGGCAACCTCAGATTTTCTCCAGAAAAAAAAACAATAATCTATTTCATACATCACGTATTGGAGGACCTTTTTTTTAAAATATATATATATATAGACATCTATCTCTAGAAATTATCAGCGGAAGTGCCATGAGCAGGAGATAAGCAACCCAGGGGCGGAGAATCAACTTCAAACCCAGCGCAGAGGAAACAAGGAAAAACTGGGACAATTGAATTCCATTTCATGTCATTTCCTTCAGGTCCTTTATTCATGTTTTTCCGAATTTTCAAGACGGTAAAACATAAAGGTAGAACTCTTTTCGAAATTGTTTGGAAGCAACAATTCTGTAGATTCAATATTCCTGCACCAAGTGAAGATTCTCGGCGTCCTTTTAAAGCAATCGATACAAAGTAAAGTGAACTTGCCTGATGATATTTATTTTGGATGTCAAAAGCGCAGGGAATTTATTTATAAAAATTTAGGATATATTCGATTTGCGCTTTTTTTAATAACGCAGTAACATTTTATTTCTATCTAAGAAAGAGACGAGCGTCCCCAAATTCAATTTGTGCGTTGATTTATGATCAACACAAAATGATTTAGGGCCAAGATTCGGTTTAGGTTACATCACCGTTTTCCTAGAAAAAAAAAATCATTCTAATTTCAAGAACTTTTAATTAGACATTCAGAACGTCCGGAAATTTGTCGGGTTTGAGAATTTTTTTTCAAAGGTAGTATAAGTAGGGATCAATTTACTATGTAACACTAATGCTGGACTCTTACTTTCCCTTCCTCGTACAAAACTTATACACACTATTCGTATACATAACACACGAAAGATATGCTCTCTCACACGCACATACACATACATCTTATAAATATATAAGTGAGAGGTGTCCGTTTGTGGGGTTATGTAAGAGCGTTAGATTTTGTTCCAACCACCTCTCTATGTTGGTGGAAAT
>OY735203.1:15933993-15986493 GCA_963457665.1 Thysanoteuthis rhombus
ATTAGTTACGTACTCTGCTGAGCCTGCCCTGACTATGTAGCTCCATACGCAACAAAGATCGATAAACTGTGTGTTATGATACATTCTTTCCTTCACCTTGATAAGAGTTATTTACAATGTATACCTCAGTAGCCGTTCTGTTGACTCGTAATTATTGTGAAAGTCTTCATTTACTTCTCGCATTGATAAGTCTTGACCACCCAATGCTTTGTCGGCGGTTAGTGATTTTTACCCCTTTTGATCACTACCGATAAGCACTCACCACGACTGAAGGTGAGCACTCCACGAACTGTGTCGTTATTAAAATCACTCAAATCATTTTCCTTGCCCATAACCGTGACATTCAAGTCTACAAGACCGACTTACATTCTTAAATAACTCAGACCCTGGCATTAGCAGTAACTATGGAATAGTAGCTGTCATTCTCGCCACATGTCGCGAGTCATAATACTTTGGCTCATCTGTGAATGCGTTTTCATGTATGTCAATAGGTGTTATTTTATTAGTTTGTTCAGAGTTTTTTCAAACGTACACGCTGTGTGTATGTGTCTGTGTGTATGTGTTCAGGTTTGGGAGTATGATTGAACGCCCCAGTGAATAAGTGTGCGTAAGTATATACATTTTTGAGAATTCTAAACCATACGCAAGAGTGCGTATGTAGCATGTATATCTTAATGTGTGTACTAACATACATGCACACACATATACAAATAGTGTGATCATAAATGTATATAATATGCATGCATATGTGTTACGACTTATGACACTATGTGTACGTCATTATGAAGTTGTGTATGTGAAAAGGTAAAAAAAAAAAAAAAAACCCTCTCCAGTGAATTTACATAAAGATGGGAAAGTATTTTTCAAAACGTTTATTGGTTCCTAAGAATCTCCCGCTGGGTTTGAACTCTGTGTGTTTGCATTTGCAGAACTCGTTCGGCATATGGTGTTGGCGCTACTGTGATAAAACTCCTCTACCCTTTCTCTCCTCTTTGAAGTCTTCTCTCTCACTACTACTACTACTACTACTACTACTACTACTACTACTACTACTACTAACAATAATAATGTTAATGATAATGATGATAATGGAGATGCTGATGATGATAATAACTTACTTGGAAATTTAATACGCACCAAACAGAAGCCACGGTGAAAAGAAGATAGATAGAAAGTTGACTAGGTTTTGTGGTTTGTTAATTATTTGATGTATCTAATAGATGTTTACTATATATAAGCAGAGAGAGAGAGAGAGAGAGAGAGAGAGAGAGAGAGAGAGAGAGAGAGAGAGAGAGAGAGAGAGAGAGAGAGAGAGAGAGATTTACACATATATGTGTATGTGTGTGTGAGTACATGTGTGTATGTGGTGAGAGGGGGTCAATATGGCACACACACATATGTATATATGAGCCCTATTAACCCACACATACATATGCACACACACACACACACACACATACATATATCATATATATATATATATATATATATATATATATGCATAATGTCAAACATTCTTATTTGCTCATATTTCCACACAAACATCCATAGCTACATGAATCGCGGTACATGAAATTTACTACGTTTACGACACAAAGCTCTAACCAGATTGGAAGATTGTCTTGTGCCAATCGTCCCGGTAGGAAAAGCTTTCCTTCTTTGGAAATCAGCATTCGAGATACTGCTGGTTTTACTTGGGCTCGAACACCGACAACTGGCACCATTAGGAAATATAAAACTACCCTGAAGCAAACCTTATTAATTATTGTTCATGGGTGAGTCAATACAAAGATATGGCGTTTCACGTTTTTGCCTTTTGATGACGTCATGCACAAGACAAAATACAAACATAATTTTTTTTACTTGAGACAAATGTATCTATCTATTGTTAAATGCACTTATATAATCAACTTTTCTTATCTATATACAAAAGAACATATATCTAGATTCAATGAGAGTAAATATTATCCGAACATTTGGGATCTAGTACTTCTGACTACATTTGTGGCCAATATCAAGATCAGAGGACAAAAAACTATCGATGTTAGTCATTCTAAACAATGTTGCCATCGTAGCATTTGAACGTTATGAGGACATTATGCATAAAGCATCATACATGGGAAAAGCTTCATTGGGCCAAATTTATTATGTATATTATTTATAATATATATTCTCAATTTGTAAAATATAAAAGGAAGAAATGAAAAACAAATTTTATCCGTATATCTTTAACCACAATGCTCAAGATTTAACACAGTAAATAGAGCAATTGATGTATAAAACATAACAAATTCCAGGATATATACCCGGCGAATGTTGATACAAAAGAAAGAACAAGGAAACAGATTTCTACCCGTTGTGGATTCACCGGGTTTTTATCCTAGTAATACCCATTTTTTTCTATTAATCTATACACACAAATACACACACACACACACACACACACATATATATATATATATATATATATATGTATATATATATGTATGTGTGAGTGTGTGTATATATATATATATATATATATATATATATATATATATATATATATATATATATATGTATGTATATATACATATATATGAAGTGGTTTATTGTATTTCTAATGATTTTTCGTTTATAATTAGGCAACGGAAAACGGAGATGGGCTGGACACTTGGTGAGAAGAGATGACAATATATAGAGCTCGAGGTTAACTGATTGGTGCCCATGAGACAGTTAACTCAATTGGAAAAGATGGAGGGATCACTTATAGAAAGGTTTGTCGGTAAGACATAACAGAGGCAAGCACAATCGCAGTCGTCATGGAAGGAAACGAGAAATGTCTTTGTCCTGCAAGGGTCATGATGGCTAATAATATATAATGTACGTATGTATGTATGTATGCCTGTTGATGTGTGTATGGCTGTGTATTACCTAAGTAATAATCTGTTTGAACTCGGTAACATGCAATACAGATACATGATAAGATTGATGAGTCGATATCTTAGAAGACAAATAAGGTTTGGGAGAACATGCATTAACATTCATAGTTATCTGTTGGTATAAGTATTACTGCAGTACAACTAGGATGATGATGATGACGACGGGAAATTCCCACTTAAATGCATCATAACAATCTTATCCTTATCTCTCTAGCCGTCCGTGAGACCCAATCGCCGGAAAATAATCTTGGAGAAATCGTGATCTTTTTGAAAATGAATTATACAAACGTTCTTCTTCTTCTTCTTTTAATGATATGCAATTTTTGCTCCTGGTTTTTATTTTTTTTATTAATTTGCAGTTTTTATTTCTTCTCATCATCATCATCATCATGATTAATGATGTGCAGTTTTTATTCACCATTACTGTTATCATCATTTTGAATTTTTCTCATCTTCTCGTTTCTGACATTTTCATTAGTCTGTTTCGTCATCATATCTTGCATCACTCCCTTTCCTTATAATTCATTTTTTGCACATACTACTACTATTATTATTACTATTATTATTATTATTATTATTATTATTATTATTATTATTATTATTATTATTATTATTATCAACAACAACAACAGAAATGAAAACGAGGACTGAGATACCGCAGTAGCAGTTGTGCTGTGATTATGGTATTAGACTTGTCATGTATTTTAAAAGAAAATCATACTGTATAATAGGCTGTTTGTATTTATTTCCGTTTTTTTCTTCAAGAAAATGTCCTTCATTGTTCATCAATTGATGAAAATAATTGTATTCAGTTTTTAGTTAGTGTAAGGCGCTCTCTGGGTGCCCTCTAGTTTAGGTTCCGTCGCTTTTAAGTTCCAATGCAAATATATACATGCATGTGCTTCCCTATATTGTTGAGTACAAAATGTGTTGGCGTAATTAAAAAATAAACACCATGCACGTATATTTGCATGCATCTCTCTATCTGCACGTTTATGTATAAATCCAATAGCTTACTTATTAATAAGAACGTAGCCTTAGCATGAAAGAGAATTTATTTTACGTAAGTATTTCCAACATAAACTCTTTCTTTAT
This sequence comes from Thysanoteuthis rhombus, assembly GCA_963457665.1. Taxonomy (NCBI): domain Eukaryota; kingdom Metazoa; phylum Mollusca; class Cephalopoda; order Oegopsida; family Thysanoteuthidae; genus Thysanoteuthis; species Thysanoteuthis major. The sequence goes on from OY735203.1 coordinate 15,938,010, forward strand.
TCATGCAACCAGGTTCCAAATATTATTTTAAAAACATATGCATGTATAGATTTCAGCCGATCGATAGATATACTTACCTGCATAGAAATACATAAATATATATGCATACACATACTTATTCATATTCTTAAATATATACAGTGAGGGCAAAAGTACCTTATACTATTCAAAAATATAATTTTATACTCTCATACAGCTTCAAAATCGGCAGAATTTAGACCAAAGATCGAAAAATACAAAAATAATGAAACTAAATAGTGTATAAGTATGTTAAAAGAAACATTTTGAAATGCATCAGAAACCTTTGCACTTACTGTATACAAGTAAACCTCTCTCTCTCTCTCTGTACATATACATATACACACACACACATGTATATAAATATATATATATATATATATATATATATATATATATGTGTGTGTGTGTGTGTGTGTGTGTGTGTGTGTGTGTGTGTGTGTGTGTGTGAGTGTAAATGGATGAACAATGGCTTGACTTCACGAACGAAGATTTTGAGAGGGTTTTCCTCGATTATAGAACCTTAGTTGGCGGTACTTGTAAGCAGAAGTGCACTTCGTTGGAGTTTTAGGTGAAGTGCAACATGGGCACGGCCGATCCCATCCTTTAAACCAAGGCTTTGCCTGCTATGGTCCACTGAAATGGCCCAAATTAAAGCAAGGCCTCACAGTCGTAGATTTGAAACACACACACACACACACACATATACATATGTGTGTGTGTGCGTGTAAGTGTGAGTGTAAATATATACATAAACATAAATACATAAAAATTATGGGTGTATATATTTGTGTACTTGAGTTTATATCCATGTTTATTCTTTCTGTCAACATACATACATATATACATACATACACACATGGTTTGTGTGCGCGTAGATATAAACAAATTCCACTTACGACGGAGATACTCTCCCCCCCCCCAAAAAAAACAAGCTACAAACAGAAACAATAAAACAATTTTATAATGTGGCATTACAATTCCTTATCTTGCAGACAAATTAGTTATCCACGTACCATTCTAAAAAGCATACCTGACCTATCATTTTCCTATCATGAACTGTAGACTAGCATATGCCCTACATGCAGCAAATGCAAAGTATCCAATTAGGCTCATTCTAACATACTTATACGTCTTCAAAATTGACGGAATATCGACCAAAGATTTCTGAGTTTTATACATGATATTTCAATACTCTATCATGTTTCAATGAATTTTTGATTTTTGTGTTTTTAGAAGTGCTAGTATCTATAGCATCGATTGCTGTCCCTGACTGACGTATCGAAAAATGAGCTACGTCTTTTGCTCGGTGTTATACTGAAATGTGAGTTGTGTCCCTTGTCAATTTAGTTTTTCTTTTCATCTAAATCTAGATGCTTTTTTTGTTGCTTCTAGGTGTCAGAAATTGCTATTGAGATGATTTTTGATAAAATGAGTGATATTTTTTATTCAATTTATATTGATAAGCAATCAATATTTTTAATACACGAAGAAACATTTCAATAAAATAGGAGATCAAAGTTACAATTCAATATTTTTCAGACATCTCGAGAATCCAGATGTTTCTAGGTGTTTTGACTCATTTTTTTATGTAAGCTAATACTTGAATTAAAGTTGGTAATACTGTCCTTACTAGATCTTCACATCAAAAAAGTTGTTAAGAATTCGATCAAAGTTGAAGCTGTATAGAAATGTCAAAATAAATATTTTCAAATATATCGGATAATTTTTGCTCTCACTGACTCTTACAAAATACAAAGAGGTATGTTTTAAATAATTAATCATATAGGTAGTTCACCTAGGTACACAAACATAAATATTTACACACATACGTAGTCACACACACGCACCATATTTCATGCAACAACATCACAATTCATAATATTGAATTGTATAAAGCAGAATATCTACTTATATGGTGAACAGTTTGATTTTATGCTTTACTGTCCATAACCGTAGACTCTTCCACTGCAACAAGTTTTTTTAGTTTCTTTTCCAAAAAACAAATATCAACTAATATAAAACAAATACAGGTATTCTCCTTTTGGAAAGTTGGCTTTACGCTACTTCTTCGAAAAAGGCGAAAACTGAAATGAGTGTTCTGTTTTTATTTTGCAGCTAGCCATGATAGAGGCAGCACATACCCTCTTCCTCTTCGTTCCACACCCCAGTCTCCTGTACCTTTAACAACCACAACCTCTGACATACCATTCTCGCCATTTTGGGGTCTTGGAACGCAGAAACCCTTTTTTCATATAAATCAATAATAATTGCTCCTTGGCTCTACGCTATTTCAGCTTACAGAAGCATTACTTTTTGGATAACGGGGATACCTGTATATCTTTTCATTTGTTCACGGGTATTAACAAGTATTAAATCATATCAAGCAGAAAACTTGGGTTATAGACATGTTTGTGTTTGTGCATACCCTGATTCATGGAACACACACACACTAATATATTTGTGAGATGATAGCCAAAGTTTGGAATATTTAACCATGAAATGATTCTTGGGAATTAAATTATTATTCTTAGTTTTCACCGTCTTCTTCGAAGCATTCTCTTGGGTTTGTATACAGCGATGCTAGCGGGTTTTCCATGATTTCATGAAAAAGTCTGCACTACATTCGGCTTGAGGGTGCTGTTCAAATTCCCCAACTTGTAATTAGTTCCTCATATATATATATATATATATATATATATATATATATATATATATATATGTATATATATATATATATATATGTATATATATATATATATATATATATATATATATATATATATATATATGTATATATATATATATATATATATATATATATATATATATATGTATGTATATGTGTGTGTGTGTGTGTGTGTTTGTTTGTGTGTGTGTGTGTGTGTGTGTGTGTGTGTGCGTGTGTTTGTGTGTGTGTTACAGTAAGATTTTGAAATTGGGGATTTTGTGGAATCCTTTCAGTAATTTCATGGATCCTCAGGTAAACTGAAGTAATTATCCGGTATATTCTGCTTCAGTATTTACTGTGCGTACACAGCTTCGTTTGACCAATGAAGATCGAACAGGTCACAATATTAATGCTCTGAGTCACAAGCTTTTTAACCATTACTACACTGACTGTGAAACTTGGGATTTCATGAAATCACTGACACTTTCACAAGGGTTTTTACAAAACCACTAGTTTCACAATCTTACAGTGAGTTAGAACAACTGTTATAAGTCCACTGCTGGACGAAGGCCTTTCCCACCTCCTCCGATAATGAGCAAGATTGCACTAATCTATGCTATGTCTTATCATCCTATCTCGTATCTCCATCTTGTGTTTGGTCTTTTCCTGCTACGTTTACAGTCGCACGAACACCAATCGGTTAGCCTTTTGTCCCCCTCTTCCTTCTCGCTTTGTGCCTTGCCCATCTCCATTTCTGTTGCTTGATTACTTGTACGATATCCTTCACTCTGGTCATCTCTCGAAACCATGTTAATCTTTTCCTCTCGTTAAAAGTTATTCCTAACATTGCTCTTTCCATTGCCTCCCTGCTATTCTGAGCTCGTTTTCGAATGGTTTCTAAAGTCTCTAGGATTCACACACACACACACACACAATATATATATATATATATATATATATATATATATATATATATATATATATGTATATATATATATATATATATATATATATATATATATATATATATATATATATATATATTACAGAGAATAGCTTTATTTATTGCCGAAATGTCAAATTAGATGCCGCCGTTTGCGATTCAACCTGTTACACTTATTTTATCACCAAGGAGTGAACCCGTCATAACTTCTGGTCGGATATTATCTCTTACATTTTTATATGCTCTTCTTCCGTCAGTGTTATCATATCTGTTCGTCAGCCCTGTAATACATTCAGGGTTATTGTCATTTAATCTGTGCACTGAAGCGTTCCGCACCACAGTGTCAAAAACATGTTCTCTGGTCAAACATGTAAATCATTTCGAACGCAAACCTCTAGAATTAGTAATACGGCTACTTTCTCATGCAATGGTTAGTGAACTTTTGGCCGTCAGAGCATAGACAGGAGATTGTTAGTTTTGAGGATTAATAACTTTAAATTATTGAGGGGACCGACAATATGAATAATAAATAATATTTCAACAAAAGAAGCATTATTTCAATAAATTGAATGATGAGGTTGAAAATATCGAAGATCTATTAAACATATAAAAAAACATTGATTTATTACTAAAAATCAAATATTGATTTTTAAAATAATTCTATGTAATCAAAAACGAGATATTTCATTGAAACATGACTTATTTATATACTATATATCAAATGAATTAAAGATATTGTTTCATTAAAAGAATATTGATGACTTTTCCTGAATCCAGAGACCAGCGTTTTTTCCATTGGCCACATTTTCATGTCTCATGACTTTTTCCGTGACTCTTTTTCCCCACTCACCGATGAATCATCATCATTATCCATTGTAAGTCCACTGGGACAAAGGGCTTTCCCATCTCCTTCCATGACGACCGTGATTGCACTCAACCACTGCCATATTTTACGGGAATATATTTTCGTCTCATCACTTGAGTCTATTTTCTTTGCAGCGTTTGCTGTCCCTTGGGCAACAATCATTGAACCTTTTTGCTACATCTGCTGTTCCACCTTCTTGTGCAGTGTCTAGCCCTCTCCATTTTTGCATTTTAATCGCTTGTAAGACATCTTTAAATCCTAGCTCGATTTCGATTGATGAATACGGCTCTCCACCGATAAATACCTGGTTTTTGAAAAGAAGCCCGAAACAAAATCACCGAATAAGCTGAAAAGATCTTGGCAACGATTCCATGACCAACTGGAAAATAACCAAGAACCTAGTTTTATGTCTATATGATGAGTTTTATTACGACAGCAGACAGATTCCATCTGTAAATGAGCCGCATTCAGAGACAATTAATGGTATCAAAAGTCGACAAGTGTCTGCTGAAGGCGTATATAAAAATGCTGACCTACTCTCTATCAACGACGCACACAGACAGACTGAATAGTGACGACACGAAAGAAAACCAAAGCCCCGTATATCAATATTAATTCGACGACAGGAACCAGTGCGTCGCACCAAACGTGCACAAGAAAAACACGATCCTGTTTTAATAAAGAAATAAGAAAAATCATAAAAAAAATTGTCTTTTTTTTTCGTTTGTAGATGGATGTCAGATGTCCTGTCTAGAGGAATGCAGGAAAACAATGAACACATATTTTATGTGTGTCAGTAAATAAACACCGTACACTTAGTAACCGGGGAAGAATAGAAAAAAAAAAAAGAGTTGAGGCCAGGATTGCCAAATTAGCCATTTTCCGGCTAGACCTGTCTGTTTTTTTTATCAATTCAGCCGACAAAAATCTTCGATAACCGAAAATTTGGCTAGTTGAAAAATAGTTAGTAAGTTCAGCGAAAGCAAATGCACGATAACTTTTATAAATTCTTTTTGGAGCTTTAGAGTGTGGTTGTTTTATTTTATAAGTGGTTTAAAATGAGTATAAATAGCATTTTTAATCCATTTTAGCCATTTGTTAAGAAAGTTTCAGATATGAATAAGAAGCCATACTGTACTGTCAAAAATACTGAGCACTTTTTCCATAATTGACTTATTTCATTTTAAAACCTTATTTAATCTACAGTGATGTATACATTGATACATGTTCTTATGTATTTTGTGTTCTGTATTCCCTCTAGAATTCTGCACAAAGAGAATATAAGTCATTGTTGACCTCATAGGATCTCCAGTTGACCTCAAGCAAACTAGACCTCGTCCTACACCAGAATGGCGGCGGATCTCAGATGAATCAGGATGTCTTTTTGAGACTTCCTGTGCCTTACCAACGTCAATGTAGGCAACTGATCTCAGATGAATAAGCATGTCCTCCTACGACTTGCTATGCCCTACCAACGTCAATGTAAACTCATTTATAATATCAGGTCTCAAATCAAACGTGTCACTCTCATAGTCGTGATTACCATTTGTGCTTTTCCAATATTGTCATCATGGGATCTGGAATGTATGTCAGCCCCCCCCCCCACCAAAGTAAAGTGTATTCAACAATAAGAAAAAAAACAGGTGAAATTTGTCTCCTTGGCATGTCGGATTGTCTAGACGAAAGCGTATTTCAACTCAAAGGCGATTAGTGGTTAGAAGCCCTGAAAGTGGAATTTTATTTATTTTTTTGGCTTAATTTTATGTGCTTTCAATCCATTAGACCTTCAAACCTTCTGGAAATTTTTCTGTTGTGAGGAACGTTTTAAAAAGTTCTTTGAGGAAGTTCTATATATAATTATATGTGGCTATAATGCTGATCTGGAATCTGACCCTAACCTGACAGTTTCTTAGAGCAAAATCTCTACCCTTAATCCTAACCACAACCAAAATACGACTATGAAACATGGACATTATTTTAACTCCACGGTCTGCTCTGATGAGCGAAATACTTGCTGTATAAGTGAACACATGAATTCTTAGCTTTGACAAAAAACATTTTGGAAGGTTTTAGAAAGGGCTATGCAGGGTGGCACGAGGTTTAGTGCAGAGGAAAAACAAAAGCAGTCAAATCAATATACTTACAGTACACATTTATAGGTCGAACTTTGCAAAAGGAAAAAAAATCGATTCCTATGGGGTCTGCATTCTCGCTTACATGAAAAATAATTTTACATCGAAAGAAATCATAGGAAGCAACAATACATCATGATTATAAATGTTATTGTGCCGAGAATTTGTTTTGGTCCACACGTTCGCTGCATTTATCAAACTTTGTTCGGTAAATCCGAAATTAGCTAGGATGGATGCATGAGTTCGTAAAAGTCGAAATTGGTTATATCAAGATTCATTATGGTGAAGGTTCACTGGATTTATGGGAGAGTAATTTGCCGAAACACTCTCTCTCCATCAACCAACATTGCGTGCCGATGATGAGGCATTTTGGTAAGATATGTGGTGATCAGACAGTCAGAATTCGAACTCAATTAATCGATTCCTCACTGATAACCGTTACACCAAAAGAAATAGCGGCGAAAAAGGAAATGCAAAAAAAGAGACAACGAGACAAAGAAAAAATGGACAAAAAAGAAAAAGTAACGAAAAAAAGAGAGAAAATTGACAGAGTAAGGGAAGATGCGTGACTAAGAGACAACGAAAAAGGGAAAGTGACCGAGAAGATGAAAAAAAGAAAGAAAAAAAGAAAGAAAGAAAGAAAGAAAGAAAGAAAGAAAGAAAGAAAAAAAGAAAAAAAAAAGAAAGAATGTGTTATGGAAGAGCAGTGAAAAAAAAACAAAGAAGAAAAGTATTGGGAAGGAAAGGGTTGATTCATAGTTTCTATGCTTGAAATGGAGACAACAAGCCATAAAATGAACTAAGAATTATCTCCCCCTATTTTTTTGGTGATGTATATTTTGTGACAACAACAACTCTATTTTCTTACGAACTTTTAACGTTTTATGCACTCGCCAACTCGATCTTTAAAACCACGACAAATAAAAAAGCAAAAACAATTGAACAATTTTTATTCATCCAAAGCAATAACAATATGATTTATGTATTTAATTCTGTTCTTCCTTTCGTGGGGGAGATAATTTTTCGTTCATTTTGAGGCGAGCTGGAGTTATCTCCATTTTACCTGCAAAAACTAGGAATCTACTAAGGAAAGATTATAGATGAAAACATGAAAATAAAATGAGGAAATAAAGAGAAATTAATTAAAATTTGAAGGTATATAATTGAATACAGGAAAGAAGGAATGAAAACAACGTATATCGTTATCAGCACCAGTAGCAGTGGCAGCGTTTCTATCAACCCTCCCCCAAATTTGCCTGATCTCTTTATCATGGGCGTCATGGAGCCAATACTTTCGGACTTGTCTTGTTCGTCACGCTATCTTATTTTCAGTTGCCCACAGTTTCGCGTATGATCTCCAGAGATCCACGCTGTGAGTCGAGATTTTCTGCTGTTAACTGACATTCTTGCAACATGACCAGCCAATTACCATTTGAGTTTTCTAATGGTTCCTATGATATTTCCAACCCCCATTTTTTTCTCTAACATACCGAGCTGTCTTGTTATCTCTCCATGTGATGTTAAACATGATTTTCTCCTAAGCATGTTGCATGGTTCTCAGTTTGAGGGTCGATCATTTGGTTAAGTTCCATGTTTCAGCTCTGTGGGTGACTTTATCGGGATGATGTATCGGTTGCATAAAGAGTTAAAAGAACCTGAAGGAGTGTAATGTTGATCAGTTATACGAAAGGGAGAAAAATATGACGAAAGATGAGGTGGGGGAAAAGAGATTAGGATGCCTTTGACAGCAAAAGGCAGAGTGACCCCAAAATAATTTGTTTTTAAAAACTGAAACGGTCCTCAAAGGTTATGGACAAAGAAGAAAAGAACTTAAGGTTCTCCACATCAATTTACAATACAGGTTAAAAGTATCAACAAGTCGAACAATGGCACGTGACAATGAGACGTGACCACGCGTGACGTACGCGAGATCTTATCAGCCGGCGACAAAGACAATATAACGGAAGACAGGGAATAGGTATGGATGTGGGGGTGGGGGAGCATAAAACAGACGACAACTGTTTTTTTTAATTTTATGTATGGCCTCCAAACAAGTCACACGGTTCCTTCATCTTTTCTATCGGTCCGTCTGACTGGCTACTCGTTTCCCCCATACCTCGTCAGATCACTGTATGAACAACACGGCTCTCGTAAATGCTAGGTTTCTGGTTTGCTCTGATTACCGCCCTTCTCTCATTTCCCGCTCTTACATGAACCCTTAGTTTCTCACCTTGGCAGGCATTGTCTGACTTGGACTATTAAACTGTCATAAAATTACCTCAAAGAACGTCGATCAGATACGATCGGTTACGACGAGTATCACTTCGTTATTGGAGTTGACTTTTCGTCTCCTGAGCCGTGTGTCAGGTAAATAATTCTTGCCAATTAGCTGCTTTTATTTCTTTGTATCTCATTGGCCTCTTTTTAGGCTATTGTTCATCTGTTTTATTTTCGTTATCGTTTTGATATATAGGTATATATATAGATCGTGACATCGTGATATGTCCAGGATTTTGCAAATATATTACGTACTTGTCGCAACAGGAGCTATTTGTGAAAGATTTCCAGACACTGGGAACCATATATACATCATCTGAAACTTCACAAGTACATAGTTGAGGAAACGACATATTCGTCCAATGAATTTTAATACTCATAACTTTACCGGCTATTTATCTATTTGTGGTCTTCTTGGCAGGCACAAAAGTAGCAAGTCAACCATAAAATCAACGTCCGAGTTCATATAAAGACCAGTTTGTTGATTTTAAAAGCTACTGAATCGGGGGACATTTTCTTTCCTAAATTTAATTGGCACCTTGATAGAGTATTTTAATGATGATTTTGAAAGTCAACAATAAGTTCAATTCCTCAAAAACTGTTTAAGTGTTAATGACCATTCTCAAAACTATATGCAGAAATTTCTCGCCGAACTGAAAGAGAACACCAACGAGCTCTACAACGGAATAACAACCTTTCTTATTGAAATCGCCAATATGTTTGAGCCGAAGGGAAAACAAACTATCATCAAAAATCTCATGGAAAAAAGCAGAAATCATGTGCCAACGACAACAAATATTAGGATGCCTGTCACTAAAGAATTAAAAGGCACTGAAAATAAGTTTAAACCAAATATTTTTCCAAAATAGTTTTGATTTTCTTTTTGAAATTGTCTTTAGATTTCCAAATTCCTTTTACCAGTGATCCACAAAGTGTAACCTGCAGCTCCTTTGAGTGCTCCGGGGGAGCTGCAGGATATTCAAAAAAATTAATGAATAATGTGATTTCTGAGACTATTTGGTGAATACCAGGCTCACCCATCATACTAGTAATAATAACTAATCAAAGAGGAAACAAACGTATCATTTTCTATAAGTTCAAATTAAATGATTCATAATATTCACCGAACCACATGAACTTAATTGCAGTAGTCCAGTATCTATTTACCAAGGAGACCATTCAAAAATCCTCATGCTTCAAGGGCGCCGTGATCAGAAAAAAGTTTGGGAACCACTGTCTTATGCAAATGAACGTGCTTATTTAGGACAGATGGATTCTCTTTGATTCAATTCACAGATGTTTTATGACACTTGAATGATTAGAGTAGCAAGAATGTTTCACTTTGAATTCAGACTCTCTAGGGAAATGTCCAGTTTTGCTTCCGAATGGTTTTAGACAATTCAACATTAAAGCTCTTAATTAATATATGCAAGTTGAGTGCGTGTGTTCGTTTCTAATTGTAATTATGAATATACCGCTTATTGTGGCCAAGAAGTAGACTGTTCGTCTCCGCTTCGGTTGGTCGTGGCCCAATCTGTGCCTGAACTATACCAAAGACTTTAATGCATCTCTGCTGATCACTTGGCATAAAGAGTAGGATTGTGGATACCTTGAGAGGAATGAGCTCCGCGGGGTTATATCGCTGAAGACAACCCTCAATAAATATCATTAGGTATACTTCAGCATTTATCTTCAAGTAGTTTGCCTTTTGCATTTTTTTTCTTCCAAACGTCTGGGTCTTTTCCTGAATTCCTGAATTCACTTGCTGTTGAACAATCGGATAAGATCTCTGGCAGACGTAAAAGTAAATAAAATCAGATAAATTAAAATTGTCTCTACAGTAACGGTAACCGTTACACAAAAGCGAAAGCTGTTATTTATATTCCTTCACATACACTAAGGGGAACCACATATTTTACCCTGTTCGCATTAGTGCACTTTTTCCTTTATCATTCGAATGGAACTAAATCTTATCCGCTTGGCGGAGAGGCTTATTATAATAAGTTCTTATTTGTCTGATGAAAACAGGATGTTGTTATTCATCATCCTGCTTGTTATCCTCCGTCAACTAGGGTATGCTGGGAACAGTGTCACCATATCTATTTTCAGATTCACATCTAAAATTGAGCCAAAAACATCTACAGACATTGAGATTCCCCAGATACATAACTGAAATGTAGGAAATAAATAACATATCCTTATGATAATGGAAAATTACTTTACCCCTCTGATACAAAGTTTCTCCTTGGAAGTACCCCCCCCCTGCTCTCCACAAAAAGATCCAGACTGTTGTCAGCTTTAGATATTTCACCGTAGATAGTTAAATACTATAATTTTCAACGATTTCTGTGATCTGAGAAGAAAAAAATTTAGGGTTGAACAAAAAGTAACGTTTAGAATATTCAAGCATGGAATGCTAAAACGGCTATCATTATCGTAAGATTTTTTTAGCTTACATAACTTCAACTGAGCATGGACGTACAGGTTAACAACAAGTCGAAATTATCATTGCATTTTTTTTACACTGTAATTATTTCAATAGGGTTAAAATTTGTTTTAAGTATTGATATAGTATTAGAGTATTAGATTTTAATACTATAACCATCATAAATTACTCTATCCTGAAATTGATAAATAACTGAAGCTATTATTATTTTCAACAGATAAAGCAACATAAATCATTATTATGAATCTTTATTGATACTATTTACCGTCTCTCTCTTTCTCTCTCTCTCTTATATATGTATGTGTGTGTGTATGTGTATGTATATGAATTATAAATTGCGTTATATCATATAGAATCTTATTTGAAATGATCTCCCAGTTATATGCTTAATATATCATCCAATTTAGACAAAGAGAATAGAATAAACAATCAAAGAAAATGGTGGTGCTGCAGGAATCTAACATGCCACCGATAGGGTAACCGCTTCAACGTAGGGATGCTCTTATCATCGAGCAAAACAGCTACCGGTTATGCAAAGGGCAAATAACTGCTTTCAACCCGAATTCTCATCTCGTTTATTCTCGGTCTTTTTCGTCTCTTTCAACGCAACGGCATGTATCTAAAAAATGAACATATTTAGTACAACAGAATGAAATATAAATTGCCTTATACAATAACGAAACTTATTTAAAATGATCTCCCGGTTAAATGGTTGATACATCATTCAATTTAGACGACGTAAATAGAATAAACAACGAAAATTATGGGACTGCTGCAGGAAACGAACGTATCACTGATAAGGTTGTCGCTTCAACGTAGCGATGCACTTACCATTGTGTTAAACAGCCAGCTGGTAATGGTAACTGTATCGTTTCATTGAAGCGGCTACCCTATCGGTGGCACGTTCGATTCCAGCAGCAGTCCCATTTTCTCTAATTGTTCTGGAGATCATCTCAAATAAAATTCTATATGATATAATCCAATACATAATTCATTCAGCCGGACCAAATATATCCATTTCTTAAATGTATATATATATATATATATATATATATATATATATATATATATATATATATATATGTGTGTGTGTGTGTGTGTGTGTGTGTGTAAGGTGAATATTATGAATCATATGATTTGAACTAATACAAAATGATACGTTTGTTTCCTCTTTTATGAGTTATAATTACTTGTATAATGAGTAAGCTTGTTATTCACAAAACAGATTCTGAAATTTTAGAATCACATTATTCATTATTATTATCGTTTTTTTTTAAATATCCTGCAACGCCCCAGGAGCACTCAAAGGAGCCACAGGTTACACTTTGGGAATCAGTGGCATAAGGGATTTGCAAATCTATGAACAATATTAATAACAAGAAATATATGTATAAAAAGCATACATCTACTCTCAATGTTAAGGTCTTCATTTTATTGTCAATGTTTTTTTCCCCGTTACGTATTGCTTAAGCAAATGTAATCAATGCTGCTCTATAAAAATCTACCTAAATTAAAACAGATATTTTCAAATAACTGTATTTAGACATAAAGAAATAAAGTTACTATTCATCTAAATACAGGATCTTACGTTTATTTGTCTCTATTATTTTTTTTAGAAAAATTGATGTGTGCAAAAATTTTCTGAAGAATTTGTTTCAGCCGAAAATTCGGCAACATTAGATAACTATTATTTTCTCAAGTATTTGTTTCTGTTTTCAATCCACAACACCGTTACCTCTGAAAATTTGTCAGTTTTAGCAAAAAGTATTTTTGGAGGTTTTAGAAAGGGGTTGTATCTATATTGTGACTACAATGATAAACTAGACCCTAACTTTCCGTCAGTCATAAGGAAGTATACCTTCGAATTATTCAGTTAATTTCGTTAGTTCCTTTTGATTTCTTCCTTATTTGTAAAAAAAAATAAATAATTAAAAATAAAAATATCGGGCTATCCTTCGTTTTATGAACGTAACAATTCTAACCACTGTCGAAACAAACTAAGGACGCACAAAAGAGCGAAAACTACTCTGTTACAAACGATGATACACAAAGCAACAACAATATAATTTAAGTACTGTCAAACTTGATTTTATTATCGCAATTAGTCAGACATAGAAGAGAGAAGGGGAAGAAAGAGTGATTCTGTGACGTCATTTCATGTCAACTCACATTTTACTTTTTCTTTCTTCTTTTATCTTTACTTTTTTCTTTCTCTTTTACTCTTCTCAGCCCCAAACCGTTCATAGTAGAAACTTTGCATACATACTCCCCTCAATACTTTGGGAAAACATTTTTTTTCTTCAAATTTGCCTTAGTGGCTGAAATTGTCGCGTTTAAAGTGGAGTTTGACCCTGAAGCAGTCACTCTTGTTAACTTCTATTTTTCGTTCATGAATTTTTCACACTTTGCTTTATGTCCAGATCTTCTTTCGTTTATTCACTGTCCATCAAAACGGGAGGTCAAAACAAATAGTTTCAAAATAAAGATAAAGATTATTCAGTCGGATTATATATCTATCTTTTAATCATATAGCTATCTGCATTGAAAAACAATAGAGCAGATCTGGACAATATTTAAATATAAAGCAGTTATTCGGACGTCTTACTTACCAGCTGGTTGTTTAGCTGAACGGTTGGAGTAGCGTCGCAAAGTAACGGCTTCCTAACGGACGCTGATTCGATTGCTACAGCAGCCCATTTCTTCAACTGCGTATTCTAATTACGCTGTCTAGGTCAACTGACTCATCCATCATGTAATAACGGGAGGTCAGTTCAAATAGAGTTTTAAAATAAAAATACTGCACATATATATCATGATATGGTCGGACTATTTTCCTCGTCAATCAGTGCATTTGTTCACCGTGATCCAGCTACGTACCCTCCGGTATCAGATTTGTTAGTTCAAGAATGTTGAAACACTACTCAAAGCACATTCTTGATTGGGCTGGAGATTTGTTCTTTGTGTATTCAGGTTGTGTTTTCGATGCGCCTCCACGTTGCTCCCCATGCTTTGGATAATCCATTTGCTTTTTCCAGGAAGTCCTTTAGGACGAGAGGCTCCCAGATAGTATTGATATCGATGCCCGGTCGGCTGATTGAAGAAAATATGTGTGCCGCCCCCATCAGGCAATTTTTCAATTGTTTTTTTCTACTGGCTGGCATGTTTAATAATTTCTGGTTATGTTTTATTTTTTTCACTGGATGGTTTATTTTAGGGGAGGTGTGAGCGTAATATGGTCCCACTTCGGAATACTGCCCAGATGTAGTACCGATGGCATATTCTTTTTAAAAAAAATTCTTTTTTCTTCTAATGTATGGGAGAACGATTGCAGTATTGTGTTTCTGTTTCATATTGTCATCCGGTTGTCTGCGTTTGTCGGTGGTTGTTATTATCAGATTGACCGGGTAATTGTTTCTAAAGGAGAATCATTCTTTTTTGTACTAAACATCTCCTGTTTGTATGTATCCTGGTCACTGCACATTTATTTAGTCCTATGTTGTAGGTATTATCATTCATTTTTGTCTTGTTTAAGTAGTTAGATTCATGGCTCAGGTACTGCCCCGTGAAGGTGGGTTTTTGGTACATGGATATCCTGAATCACTCTTCTGTGGTACGTCCAGGAGAGCCAAATTTCTATTCACTTCTTCTTCCAATGTGAATTGAACTAATGAGCTCTGTGAGTTTATGTTGTTTAATAGCGCTTGCACATCCTCCTGCTGAGGCCAGAGTATGAAGGTATCATTTACATATCTCTTGGCTAAGTAGATTGTTTTAGTGTTGCAGTCTGTAGTGCCATTTCCTCGGAGTACTTCATATTAACAACTGAAATCATCGGAGGAAGAGTTAGTCCCATGGCCATCCATTCATCCTGTCGAGATCCATATTTGACACAAATAAAAGCATCTCCATTAAATTGCCAATAGGGATGCTGGTCCATCCTTCGGGTGTTGGATCAGATTCCAGAATCCAGTTTCATCCCGACCACTAACATGGCTTCATTTATGGGGACTTTGGCGGACAGGCTCATTACTTCGAAGCTCACCATACAGGTAGAATCTCTCTTTATATATATATATATATATATATATATATATATATATATATATATATATATATATATATATATATATATATATATATATATATATATATATATATATATATATATATATATATATATATATATATATATATATATATATATATATATATATGTATGTATATAAACTTGAACCAAATAAGAATAAAATGATAATCAAATGTAGTAATTCTGATGATTAAAAGAAACTTTTTTCTTTTCTCAAAAATAAGGATTTTTCTTTAAAAAAAAAGCAAACAAACTATTATTTGTATTACTTTGAATTCTATTGCTTTCTGAATAAATTTTCACTTTATACATTATTCATATTTTCGTTTCATGGGGTGTGGAACTAAAATATAAATACTTTCATGCATCCCATCGCTCAAATCTGAAAGTCCGCTTCTAAAAAATTATAAGCAAAAACATTTTGCAAGGAATGTTTCGTGCATTCAAACTATAAGACCTCTCAAATATCTGCAGTCATCAGCAGAGATAATTTTGATGTGTACACGATATAAATCATACACACTACAGTAGAACCTCTAAGAATCATTATTTAACTCGAAGTTTTACGGTTGTAAGCACTGTATAGCTGGGATAACTGCCCGAATTGATACTTTAATGGGAATTTAATCAGCATTTACTTTTTTCAAATACTACTTTCTTTTATCAAAAATAGCACTTATTTTATTACTATTAATTGAATAAAAATACTGCCTATTTTATCAAAAATCATCTAAATAGCGATTTCTGACATGTAGATGCAACTGAAAACATCTAGGACTAAATGAAAAGTATCTAAATTGGCAACGCAGGCTGGGAAGGTTCGCCGGTCTCGCCAAATGCTTTCTATTCATAATAGAGACGCCTTCATTATGGCTTTTTAAGTCCCGATGGGATTCCCTGTGGGAAAAATCTGCTAAGTTACATGCATTTCATTACAAACCTGTTCAGATTGTATTTATATCGTTTAGCAATGTATAATTTGAGAGAATATTAATACACTTCCGCTAAAATAGTGAGGAAATTTTGTAGGGACAATTTCTCTCGGAGATGTGGACTGCCTGTTCCAAAACTCGGAAATATGATTTATTTGCGTTCAAGAGACAACTGGTAACGACATAAATATGCTACACCCACTTCGATAATTGTACAGGGCGTCTCAAAAGTAACGCCCGATTTATCTCAACCATAATGCCAGTTCTAAGTAACTATGAAATGAAATGTTAAGCACGTCAATTTGTAAAGAAATTTCATGTAAAATTGAAGACTCTTCACTAAGTAATGATGAGTAAGCTACCGGCGAGACGGGGAAAATCAACGTCCAATTAATTAGCAAGAGTCGTGAATCTCACCTGTAGTTATAATTTTTTTCACGTCCGTTTAATTAGCAAGTGTTTTCAAATTGTAATGTCTGTGTACTGGCATGCTGAATACTACTGTAAATAGTTGCCCCCCCCCCACCTCAGAACTTTCATTACTGAATCGAGAGTTACTTTTAGGACACATTGTATATTCACTAATAGGCATATACGCACTTGCGTGTCTCTTTTGATCAAGCGGTACTTTTTGATTTTACGTATTTATTTGTGAAACAAATTGTGCATTTGGTAAGGAGAGGGACAGCGAAAGGTAGACAATTTTTTAACGACATTGTAACAATTTTGCAATTGCCAGCTGAACAAAATGATAGAAGCACTCTATTGCAAACAGTGTAATAGTTTTTCTCTCTCGGGTATCGGTTCATAAATTCCTCTAGAAGTTAAAATAATTGACTTTAAATTACTGACAGAGAGCCTTTCTTCAGGGAGTCAGTCTTGGTCAAATGAAATACGTGATATTGAATGATGTCGTTGACAAAGTTACATATTACATACATGTGTGTGTGTGTGTGTGTGTGTGTGCTTGTGTGTGTGTTCGCGTGTCTCTGTGAGTGCATGAACTAATGCATTGAAGGTTATCAGGCCGTGACAAGATTGAAATAAAGTATTAGCTACTTTTTCTGATTCGTTGCTTTTAAAAATGCTTGCCGAATTTCAACCCATATTAATAAAAATATATCTTAAAATTCTAAAGTATTGATAAATAATTGAATCTCTGACCTTAAATAAGGAAGGCAAAAACAGTATTCCAAGATTGCAAAAAAAAAAAACTCTAAGAAAACTCCTCTCGAAAGGTCTTAATTATAGAGGACCAATGGGTTAAAATTATGGCAAATGTTTGAATGAGATCAAAAAACATTAGATATTTTTATTGCGTCTATATCAAATAAATATCGACAAAAAGAATCAGCGTTCGACGGAAGGAAAAGAAAGTACTTAGATTTGCAAATGAGAAAATCATTCGGTTGAAATGCTTTAAACACCCTTAAAAAAACGAGCCTGGCGCTTGAATATTCTCAAGTATTAGCAAATCTTTTTGAACTTCAAAATATATTTGTTGTTGTCCCAAATCATAAAGCAACAAATGATAAGCATTTATATACAAAATATATTATTCTGAAGTAAGTTCAATAGAAACACCATCATCAACATATAAAGTATCTTCTTGTGAACCTGATATAATTACATTTGATAACATCCTTTTGTGCGAAAAGTCAACACTTATTATAAATTAAAATATACAAAACTTACCAATTATGTATTGGATAAAAAAATACATGAAAATCGAATAGATACTCGCTTTATTGTTGCCTCTAGAGATCGTAGTTTTAAATCTCTTTAAAAAGCTGTTTCTAAAGTTTTCAAGTTAATAAATAGACAAAAACGTGCATTTAAAACCAAAAGTAAATTCTATAATAATTTAGATCTCCTCTGAGTAGTAAATAATTGAAGAGTTAAATAAAATGATAGACTTGGTATTTGCTGGATGAAATGGTAAATATATTGGGTTTACAAGCTCAAAAGGGAAAGACTTACTTTACGCGTTCTACCCTTAAGGTGTTTGGGGAACGTTACGTCAAAATGGGTATTAAATTATTTCAGCAGATTATAGGAATCCCTACGGGGGGCTTGATCCTGTGCCCTATAGGGGAAATTTGTATTTACATAAACATGAATATATACTCCTGTCGTCTTTAATTATAACTTATACAAACCGAGCTCGTGCATTTTTAGGTTGTATCCGTTTCATTTATGACTTATGTCTCAATGATGGGGCATAATTTAACTAAAGTGTGAACATAACGGAACTCAAACATCGCTCCTAGATTTGGATATTAAAATTGAGGATGGAATGTTTGTCTATAAATTGTTTCATTTCCGTCCCATATCGTACGTATGACATTTATAACAAGTAGTATTCCATTTTATGTTTCATGGAACTAAACTATCAGAATATTTAAGGATAGCACTAGTTGCACGTGTTTTTTTTTTCATCTTATACCGAATTTTTTTTTCAAGACGGTGAAATCGATAAGATTTTCAAACAATTCGATAAAGCCATGAGAAGACACTCTTATTCTTTTAAAATTATCAGTTTGACTATAATGAGAGTATAAAAATAGAATAAATGAGTAATGTATATAAAATCAAATATTTTTGTATCAATAATAGGGGAATTAAGTAACCAAAAAGAACCAAATTTAGTCATCGTCACTCTACAAGATCATTGAATTGACTAGAAGCAGGGAAAGGGGAAAACATTTGGCTCTGGTCCAAGTGATAGATAGTTGAGTGGGTGGTAAATTGAACACGGAGTGCCAAGGAACATGTTTAGGTATATTAATGGAATAGCCCATTGAGGTGTAACTACCGATGGTGATGTAATTTCGTTTCGTCTCATCTACATATATAAGGCTAATTTATTTGACAATTTAGGAATTATGATATTGATGGAAACGAGATGTACAACGTGGAAAAAGTAAGTTAAAGGTTAGTGAAAAAAAATTGCCAAATTCTTCAATTGAATATGTTGGTAAAAAATCAACTCGAATAAATCTTTCTGTGTCACTAGTATTCTTAAATTTAAATTTCATAATTTAGTTTGCATGCAGCCTGAGATTAAAAGCCATGAATTTCAGAAAAATCAAACCATGCGTGGTATGAAATAACATCCATATACAATACATTATGATGATACCTTATATAAAACAACAAACTGCACGTTGTATGACATGAGCCATATATTAAAATCACAGCCGTCGGGGGGGGGGGTTTATATGATCAACACTGCTGAAAAGCCATGTTAATATGACTGTTTTATTTTTTAAATCCCCGAAACGGTTCCATGGTAAACAACTGATCATCTCGGCTAGAAAAATTCACACATACTCTCATGATATTGAATCCCGTGTAAAACTTCAAAAGAAAACACTGAATAAATCTACATAAATTACATTAATAGATATTTGGAAATGATTGTCTGAAATTACATGATTTTTTGGAAAAAGGTTTTTGTATATATTCAGTGTTTAAAGTTGTAGAACTTTCTAGACATCCTCTTTCTCTCTCTCACACACACGCGCATATATAAATATATGAAGGAACATCAATCTTTCTTATAGGTATGAATGACGTTAGTTTTAGTTACACATTTAAACAGATTTATTTATAATTACGCTTGCTTAAAAGAGACAACACTTTGAAAGTAAATATAGAATTATAAGAAATAATGCTAATTACTCTTTTTTGATTATGATCGATGATGATCAGAAGAGCTAGAACCATCGTCTTTTGAATGTTTTCTTTCAAGAAAAACATCGATAACATTAATAAAAGGTTTGTACGCAAACTAAAAAATAACAAAAAGATTCAACAGACAGTTTGTCTCTCATTTCTAACAGTATATATATATATATATATATATATATATATATATATATATATATATATATATATATATATATTGTGAGTGCAAAAGATATTTGAAAAAACAGTTTGATCTAACAAACTTATACATCCTCAAAATTGACAGAATTTGGACCAAAGATTAATGATTTTTGTACAAATGTTTCCTTTGTCCAACCTCTGTTTCAATATTTTTTTTTGATTTTTTGATTTTCTAATCTTTGGTCCAAGCTCTGACAACTTTGGAGCTGTATGAAGATTTTGATATGAACATTTTGAATTGAATCACATACTTTTTGCTTTCATTATACATCTATCAATGTATAAAAATCAAAATCTGTCTACCTGTCAGTCTTTCTGTTCCATCGTGTAGGTCACAATCTTGCATGTGAAGACTTGAAATTTTACATTGCCTTATACAGTGGAGGACATAGGGTGTTGGAGATTTTGAAGGTTTTACATGATAATTCAGTTGAGAATAAAACTGTATGTATTTTAAACTGGACCCCGACTTTTCCATGGCGGAATTTTTGTCTTCCAGCTGATTCACTTCCGGTGCAGATTAATTGGATCCGACATTACTCTACCAGGAGCCTGATAAGGCGAACGGGTACGCTTAAATTTTCTATCAACGTTTAAAGTGAATGATATTTTCCATCAAGTTATTTTGAACCAAAAGTAATCATTTTTTTAAAAGTATCTTTCCATCAAAGAAGCAGAAAGTATTTTTCAAAATTATTATATATTTCTTTTCAAAATAATGCATGCCCGTTGTTTTTTTTTTTTTAAAGAAAAGACGTATTTGCAGAATCTTTTCTTATTGAGAGTTTCAATCGTATCATTCATTCTGTATGCTTATCTCAATAAACACATTCTTTGTTATTCAAGTCCTTTTTCCTGCTGTTATATGTATATATGTATATGTGCATTGATATTTGTATCTTTTCTAAAACTGCGTTTACTGTTTTAATGTTTTCGTTACGACCTTTTACGTTTAACTTTAGAGAGAGAAAGAAATACAGAATATCTCTCGCTCTCATATAGACTCTCACTCGCTTTTTATTAATCAGCAGTCTCTAGCAGAGACCTAATTTACTTATATGTAAACATACGTACTACTACTAAGATGGAACATAGCTGATCTAATAAAAACAGCAAGAGTTTTTCAACATCACTTCGTTTCTAACCATATTCAAGTAATTAGTAAACATTAAATGCAATCGGGTAGATTAAGTAAAAGGGTAATATCTGGAGTCAGATAAGTATTGTACCTAATGAATTTCCCATTCTGTTGATAACATCAGATATTGCTATTTAGGTTCTATTTTAGTCATATTTTTCTGTTTTAAAAAAAAGTTTCGACACAAACTTGCAAATACAAAAGTTATTGTTTTAATTAGACTTTTTATTTTTGATTTGAATTTTCTTCAAGCTTATGAACTAATTTTACAGTTGAAATGTCACGCGCAATGATAGAATATTTGAAAGACAGCCCTTCATAGTCCTTCACAATATTCTGGTTTAATAATTAACTGTAAACACGGCCTCCAAAAGCGTCAAGTGTCTTAGCAGTCTGAACAACTTTATGTTGACATGAGATGTATGTGCATTCAAATACAAACAATTTGCATGCATAATTATCTAAAAAAAATACATAAAAATTGCTATCAATTAGGTTACGTAACTGATTCATTTCCGATTCAGTTTCAAGAGGACCCAACATCACACTGCCAGTCTAAATAAGCAAAAGGACGCGCTCAAAATTCCTATCCATGTAAGTGAATAATATGTTTCCATCAAGTTATTTTGAACAAAAAGTAATATTTTTTTAAAAGTATCTCTTTATCATGGAAGCAAAGGATATTTTTCTTAGATGTTATCATTGATTAATTTTATATGTCCTTACAAGTTTCTTTTTTCAACACAATCACTCTAAATGCTTTTCGGTTTTGTCTCACTTGAGTGGGAGAAATGTATCTGTTCATAGAAACAGCCATGGGATTCATTTAATTATGTATTTATTTTCTAGATTACGCCTAGACGTTGTTTTTTCTGTTTTTGGTTAAAGAAAAAGTGAATTTATAATGAAATATTACAAACTGGAACAATTGATAAACGGGTCTACACTAAAACAGACACAGAATATTTTAGATTTGTAGATTTTATGGTATTTTTGATCTTTGAAACTAAATCCATCCTTTTTTAAAGATATTTCTCGTGCACAAAGTGAGATTTTTTCTTCATCTTGAAGAAAGAAGAATAAGAAAAGTAAGACAATTTACATTCTAATTCATCCATTCAAACTGTAGAAGAAAAACTTCTCAAGAAGAAAAAATGTTCTATGAGCTGTTTTTGTTTTACCAGTGTCGTCTCGTTTTATCACTTGATTGTAAAACCTCATTATAAATACATCTTTTCTTAAAACAACAACAACAGCAGCAGCGTTTATGTGTTATTTAGGAAACATATATTTAAATGATTTAATGCCGCAAAAAATACCTACAAACCCAGTTTTTTTCGGAAAAAAGACCAGTTTGTAATACTTCATTATATATAAATCTATCCTTTTAAAAAATCAACTACGATTACGCATAATTTAGGGAAAGAAAAATATATTTGAAGAAATTCTGCGTCAAAAGAATAGCAACAAAACCATTTTTTTTTCAGAAAAAAGAGAAATTTACGCGTATGTCCTTCTGTATGAAATTCGCCCGTCGTTGAAAAATGTAATGGATGTCTAGTCTTGGAGATCGATCCATTTTAATATTTACTCGCCTTTATTTTTTG
Organism: Thysanoteuthis rhombus; assembly: GCA_963457665.1. Classification (NCBI taxonomy): domain Eukaryota; kingdom Metazoa; phylum Mollusca; class Cephalopoda; order Oegopsida; family Thysanoteuthidae; genus Thysanoteuthis; species Thysanoteuthis major. Next base: position 15,961,017 of record OY735203.1, read on the forward strand.
CTTTAAGAATACATTCAAAAAACAAAACAAAAAAAAAACGGAAGCGTTTAGACTGATTATTTATATTTAAAAGGTATTACTTTTTGGCCCAAATCTTCTGGTTAAAAATCATTTACAATTTTTTTTCGTTAAAAAATCTTGCTGCAGAATTCTGCTCTATTAAGAGTATGACAGAAGATCAAATCTCATTTTACATCCTATATTTGTCCTTTTCTGTTTACAGTGTCACCACTTCTTAAAAAAAGTAATGTCATACTTATTTTACGTTTTAGGTGATTATAACAATGTTATGGCATGATTTTTATGAAGAGGGGAAGAAAATGAAATAAGAGGTAGATTGACAATAAGTATCAGCATCACGGTAGAGAGTGTTTGTATGTGTGTGCATGTGTGCGTTAGAGATCATTATTAGGTTGAAAAACACAAAAAAGAGAATAGGTAGAGATATTAGTGTCAGCAGGAAAACTAGCTAGGGAAAAAACCCTGTAAACTTCCATCTGATTTGGTCATTTTTGCGACAAAGGGATCTTTGAAATTGGCGGACTTTTGACGGTCCGTTGCAGCGGTTGGTCTTTATATCGCCTTGGAAACAGACAGGCATCTTCCCCGTTCGGCTGATGACGGAGGGGTGAGGAAGGATGAGAGAGAGAGGGAGAGAGAGAGAGAAAAACATAACAGTACAACAATACTTTCCCCTCAAGGATACGTTGCTGTAACTGGATGTGCATCTTAAAGCAATCTAGTTCAATTATAACTAGCTCATATAATTTCTTTTAACCGAGGAACGTAAAAACAAACAAACCAAAAAACAGGTATTTCTACTAGTATATACGGGGGTAATTGAATGATAGGGAAAAAAAAGTTGTTTACGTGTTTGATTGCGTGGAATTTCATTCATTTCATTTTCACCCCTTGTTCTCAAACATGTAAACGGCTACAGTTTTCTGCACCACTGCATGTGCCTTTGAAAAAGTTAGCAGAACCAAACGAAATGCATTAAGCCTATTCTTATGATAGTAGAAAAGATTGGGATGCAACACTTTTTGTTCACTCAAATTCTTTTCACCTTCCTATTATCAAGTTACCACCACCATTTTTTTTCGGAATACCTCACAGACACACACACACATATATATATATATATATATATATGTGTGTGTGTGTGTGTGTAAGTGATTAAATATATCTATCTATCTATCTATCTATCTATATATATATATATATATATATATATATAGTTTAAAAAGCTATATATATATATATAGGTTTGATCAGCATAACGTTGTTGGTATTCTAACGAAGGGGAAAAATCTAGAAGCTAGGTTTCATTTGTTGGTGTTTCCAAGGAATTTTAGAATTAAAAAAAAAAAAGAAGAAAAATGGTCTTCGATTAAAAGCAGACGAAAAACTTCTGGCGGGCTTCACTCAGCCACTTAGCCGTCGAGTGGTAATGGTGAATTCATTTCGTCAATTTAGCAACGGGTTATTCTCACATGATGAAGTCATTAAATATAAACACAATATGGCGCCCATAGTAGACTTTCCCACGGAGTAAAAAGATCAGAGAGAGAGAGAGAGAGAGAGAGAGAGAGAGGCTGGGTGGAGAGTAATGAATATTTAGTGAAAAGAAACGTGCAGAGAAAGAGAATTATATATGTATGCACACAAATATGTATAGATATACATAGATAGATAGATGGATAGATAGACGTAGATGAATGAGAGAGAGAGAGAGAGGAAAAGAGAGGAAGAGTTGAGTGGAAGAGGTGCTAAACAAGAAAGCAGGTCCTTAAAACGGAAAAAAGCATGTGGTACTAATAGAATGTAATAAATGTTTTCGGGTGATCATCAAAGAGCTTAGCAAGACATTAGCATTATTAACGATCTAAAATTACAATTTCTGAAGGAAACTCAAAAAACAGTTTGAGTTAAGTGAGAAACAAGAAATGTTGGCTCAAAAACATATATTGATAGAACGGAAAAAGAGAGAGAGAGAGAGAGAGAAAAGAAAGTGTTAGCGAGAGAGAAGAGATCTGAAGCAAATTGGAAAATATGGTCATTATATTAGAGGTGGTTTCAGAAGCTAAATATATTATTTATAAGAAGAGGATTATTTTTACGGTCTTTTAATAGGAATAAGATCACGCGATTGAAATCTATTATTTAAAGCTTCTACAAGGAATGACCCGGTCGTGTAAACCATGTACCGGATTCGAATTTTATGGCTCGGTTTAAATAGGTATTTCCTTTTGATTAACATCCTAGCTCATTTAGAAGCAACAGTTCCTGCGGAAGGCCTAGAATTATCTCTTGTTTTGATTGATTCAAATATGTTTTCACGTACTGCAATTGCATTTAATTTCATAGAAAAATGATCTCATTCAGGTAAGGCTATCAGCAGTCTGGCTGCTGATACTCCGAGAGAAGAAAGGGTAACGGTCGTTTAGGCGTTTGAACTACTACTGCAACTAATACGCTTTCTCCTTTTTATGCTTCTTTGTTTTGAAACTATGTACGTTTATTTTTGGCTGGATACCCCAAATCCCCCCTTTTTTTGCTTCCAGATTTACGAAACTCCCCTGGAATACAGCTGAAAACCTGCTCCAGGAGAATGTCTAGAAGAGAATTGCTTTCTTGGATAAAGCACAATTCAACACCTCTCGAGGCAAATTCCAATTCTATAAGATGTATTACTTGTACTGTATCTTTTTCCGATTTGATGATCACATAGTTACCTCATGATGCATTGTCGTTAAGCGGGCGCACATCAGAGCACTGCTAAGTATTTGTTTGGTAGCCCTTAGCATTTGAGTTTCAATCCTTTGTGTCAGATTGGTATGATTCCTTACCTGAAAATTACTAAAGAGTTTTGAAAATTTGGGGTTTGGATATTTGACAGACATGCTATTTTTGGAAGATTTTTCACTTCGCACAATCTTCTGAGAAAAATATGTTTATAAAATCGGCTTTTTTACTTGAATTAATATATATATATATATATATATATATATATATATATATATATCACTCTGGTGGATGGGGAATTTCTACGTAAATAAATATATCACTTAAAATTCAGCCCCACTGACCGTCCAGTTCCGTTGTCCAGAGGTAGGATATCGGCTTCCAGGTCTGAAGAGAAAGTTTCAATCCTGCCTCGCGGTACTGGATGGGATAATGGAAAGTCTATAGCCACACTGAAGAGTTGTAATACATCGAAACGGCTGTCTGTGGATGACATGTGATACATATATATATATATATATATATAAATATATATATAAAAATAAGCCTATATGCATTTTTTCTGTTTTATTTATTTGCTTGCTTGCGCTTAAGTAGGATGAACTCATTGGATGATTTGCCTTCCTGTTATGACATAACAATGAAAGTTATGTCACAAATTTCATGTCTGGTCACATGAAAACAACTCGGGTTAAGTTGAGGCTTGAAATAATCCATACAATTAAGACACTAGTGTTATATGAAAAAAATTACCTAATAAAATAGGTTTAGGCTCCTTAGTGTTGATCCATACAACAATAACCACGTCGTTTCGGACAGATATATTTCAATGATGATGATGATGATGATAAGAATAATGATTTATTTCCCAACTTTAAGTGTCGGGCATTTGCAACCAAAATATCAGTCGGCATTCATCAGGTGAATTTTTAGTTATAATTTATAATTATTCCAAAATATAAGAATCATTCATTTTTTCTTTCTTTCTTCTTCTTTCCTGCATTTGGAAGATAAATTGAGTCACATTGTCTGGCGTTGAAATTATTGTGTATTAGTTGTGTGTGATTTTGCGTATATCTGTTAATTATTGTTCGCAGCAGTGCTGGTTGTTGTGGTCGTTTGTGTGTGTGAGTATTCGCGTAATTTCTTATTTTCTTTGATTGAAATTATATATATATATATATATATATATATATATATATATATATATATATATATATATATTGGCAGTTATAACAATAGCTTAGTTGTATTCGAGTCACTTATGTCTGAAGCATTCCTTGGCACAATCGTACTCATTGACCCCTCTTCGCACTGGAAAAAAAATCAAATTGTCTGAAGCAGAAGCCATGTTGTTTTAAAAAAAATCTGCGTATATAAAACACCTGTGCATTTTTATTATTATGATTTTTCATTGTAAGCTTTACGACTTCTTATTATTGTTACGATTTATCGGAACATAGCGTAATAGCGTGAAGAAGTAGCTTCCGATCAGGACCAGCCTGTTCACTAGGTGAAGCTGAGTGGTCGCTTAGGATACAAAGGTACTATGGGCGAAAGATTTGTCTCGTTTTGGGAGCGTGCATCCCGAGGGGCGCCCCTCCTCCCAATGAGACTTGAAATAGCATCTTGCACCTCAGACGCCTGCTATCCATGAACGTCCCCTTAACGAAGAGTAAGTCGCGAGTTCAAGTCTCATTGGAACCTACTTTTTATTTCCATTTGCACCGACGACCGAAGAGTAATTGATCCAAAGTATTGCAATAAAAAGCAACAATGACACCACGTTGTAAAGCTGGTAATAGAATTAGAATAATGGATATGCTTCACTTTGAAATGTCGGAATAAATGTATATTTCTATAAAATGAACAGGAATAATATGAAAATGAACAGGAAAAAACAAAAAAAACAAAAAACAAATCCATAGAGGAATGAATTCAAGAAACCTGAAATATAAGGGCTGACACACTGACAAACACAGGATAGATATGAAAATAGTGAAAAAAAAGAGAGAGAGAGAGAGAGAGAGAGAGAGAGAGAGAGAGAGAGAGAGGGAGAGAGAGAGAGAGAGAGAGAGATGAATTCGAGAAACCTGAAATATAGGGGCTGGTACACAAACATGATAAACGAAAAATATAGAAAGAAAGAAAGAAAGAAAAAAGGAGAGAAAGAGAGAGAAGGAGGGGAGTGAGTGATAGAGAGAGCGAAAGGGAGAGAGAGACGGAGGGAGAGTGAGAGAGAGAGAGAGAGAAAGCGGGAGAGAGAGAGAGAGAGAGAGAGAGATAGAGAATGAATCAAACAAACAGAAAGAAAAATACCTACACAGACGTCTATTTTGTTGCAAGATACAAGTGGCATGTATACAGAGATTTGAAATCCGAAAAACCAAGTATAGAAAGCGATAAATACAAAGGTAGTGAAACATCTGGACGAAATGTATTGCTAATAAGTATCAATAGTTTGGAAAGGTAACAAAATAGAAAGGATGAAGCAAGAAGAAATAAATCCTGTATATTTTGCTAAATATATAATTTAGAAATTTACTACTTGCATTACCGGCGGCTGTTTAGCTCATAATATCTAATTCTATGTAAGAGATATTTGGAAATAATTGACTGAAATGACATAAATTTTGATGATTAATGGATATCAGTTTCCAACAATGTAAAATGAGGAAGGAACTAAATTTTGCTGAGATCGAATTATTCACGGTAGTGAGCGAATATTTTCGTATCATCGCTGTTGTTCAGCTCACTACCGTAAATACCGTAAATAATTCAGTCCGAGCAATATATATATATATATATATATATATATATATATATATATATATATATATATATATATATATATATATGCCACAAGCAGTGTGGTTAATTGGTTCTAAAATTTTCCTGCGCTCTTCAAAATCTCACTCTTCAAGGTGTTATTATAATTAAATGTATTTTGTTTAGCTTATACTTAACTACAAGCGAACTGAATCAAAATTTGCATTAATAGAAACCGCTCTACTCAAGGTATTGCTATATATATACACATACATATATATTCTTCCATTTCATATTTTCTATGCACATTACAAATCAATTCAATTGTGGTTTGAACGAAAAAGTTTTTTTGCACTCATAGTACCTGTCAGCTTTGGTCGCAGGAAAAAAAATAGGAGAAATTCATTATAATCAATGTTAATTATACCGCAGTGGACGTAACTTCTCTATATACAGACATAGAAAAGAACACACACAGACATCCCCCAAAAACAGTAAGGGTGCACGGAAGAACCCCAACACGCACACCAATAAAATAGATGAACAAAAAGATCAAGCTGTGTGGCATTTCGTGTTAAGGTTTGACACTTTTTTGAAAATAGCGATCAGTGTACAGATACCCGAGTTTGCTCGGGTATAAGGAAGTAATTACGGGTGTTTTACCCCTTTTCTTTTTATTTGCAAATAATGTCAGAGTGGGTCAGTCATAAAACACAAAAATCAGTTCGAATCAAAAACGTCGTTACTACCTGTTCGTTTGTCGGATCCCCTTCAATCGTTTCAAGTTGGAAAGACTCCTTTGATTAATTATTGGTCACATCCTTTTTACCCCGTTTCATATTTCGGTTAACGAAACATCTCTGTCTCCATTTAAGAAACTTTCGTCTGCACGGTCTATGTCGCTGATACAGTCAATGCAAAATGTGCCCGACACATTGCAAAAGTTTATTTCAACGTACTTATACCTCTTCAATTTTGACAAAATTCAGACTTCGGTTGTGGAGCCTTTGCATTCTATGATCAATCTAGTTGCAATATACATTTTTTTTTCAAATTTTGTACTCGTTGTTTAAACATTCAACAATCAACATAGCGTAAAGATGAAAAAGCCTTCATTCTCACATAGCGACGTATTTAATTCAGAGGTGAATATTGTTTAAGATCGAATTTTATACAGAGAAAATTGCTTAACAAAATTTGGCTTACAACCTCGTTTTAGACTGCAGCCTTATTGATCTAACTTCACTATATATATATATATATATATATATATATATATATATATATATATATATATATATATATAATATAAAAGATTATGCGTATATATCATATGTGTGTGTGTGTGTCCACATTAACGGCCCATGGATAAAAAATATCTATTTTACTCAACAAATGATAATTTTTTTAAGTGATCTTTTTCCATGTGAGATCTAACTTTATAATGAGCGTCTGTTTTTCTGCCCGTGACAATTGACTTTGAATTGTTTAAAATATCCCCTCCCTCACCTTTGAAACAATGAACTCTTCCAGTAAGATGAATGCAGTAGTTTTTTTCTAAAAAAAAACCATTGCATATAGATTCAAATATATCCGTCATTTTTCCACTGGGATGATCTAGTGCCACAATAGTCAGCAGATTATCTCGAACTGATGATCAAAAGCTTCGATTCTCTTCACTGAAACATGCATTGCAACAGCAAATGCTCAATAAATAAGAAAAAAAAAACCCAGAAAACATTTCATTATTCGTAATTGATTAACGCCGCTCATAAATACCACTCACTTATATTATTAATATAAGACGACGCCAAAGATTTTAAAGTTAGACTTAATCAAAGCCGTAAATTAAAACCGCATTCAGCAGAGGTCTGTCTGATTTGGAAACCAGTTAATTAGTGCTGGAAATGTGGCTTTAAGCACGGCTTGAAAAAAGAAACAAAACGAAAGGAAATGAAATAAATTTCCGATCAACACATCCGATTTGTTGATTCATCAAATAGACGGGAGGAAGTTATTTTTTCTTTTCCTCTCACTACGTACACGTTTCTCTCGCTTTTGCGTCTGAATATCAATCTTTATTGTTCTCTTGTGTCGTATTTTAACAGTTTTGACAAGAAGATTGTCATTAAGAATTGCTCGCTTCAGTCTCTAAAATAAAAAGATAAATCCGTATAAGCTTGATTTAATGTGCTACCTCTGTCCCATGATAGATGTGACATTTGTATGTTAATTTATACATGCGAATGTAACAGCTATTATGGGACACAGGTGATAAGATCTTTTCTTTATTTCACGGCGTCGATAAAGAGGGAAACTTGGGTTTCGGGCAAATCGCTCTGGATGAACCGCTTCTCGCACGTCTTAGCGGAGTTAAGCAACGTCGAACTTGGTCAATACTTCAAGGGGCACCGTTTGGAAATACCAGTTGCTCGAAGCAGCTGGAGATCACGTAGAGAACATTCTGTGGTGATCCTGTTAATCCTGCTAAGGAAGAGAACGATCTCCAGACTAAGCTTAATAATGCAAATTAAAGGCCCCACATGATTCCCCCCTAACTGGTTGGTTACCAAAGAAGAAATAAACAGCGTGTTTAGGCAAATGCGAGCTATCAAGATTGCACTACATTAATTTTCCAAGTGCGTTCGGCCTTCCCACATTGAAAATCAAAAACGCTTCCAGGTGGACTCTGTTCCCATGAAAAAAAGAATAAGGGTTACATCTGAATTTCTAAGAGATGATTTTTTCCAAGGAAAGGAAACTACTGAACCCGTCCCAGTGGATGAGTCGTCTCTGAATTCTTAACGTTCGTTTGATATTATCAGTTAATCAAGGATTTACTGAAGTTAGCTTGGATTAACAGAAGGTTACAATAATGGAATACCCACAGGCGTCTCCCGATTTTCAAAAGAATGCTTCATGCCGATTTATTTCTTACGAAAAGAGCAAAAACAGCTCTTAGCATTTGTTTCACTGCAAGTTATAGAGGTAGTTCACACCTTCTTCCTCACTATCCTATATTCCAGTCTACAGAACCTCCTACCGTCCTAAGCCCTGGCGACTCAGCCAAATATACCATACTACTTTAGGGTCTGGATCATTTTCCCCATGTAAATCAATCGTGAGAGCTTCTTCGCATGACGCCATTTTGGCTTACGAAAGTTTTTTTGGGGGGAAAACTTTTCTTTTGGATTTCAGAGAAAATCTGCAATTAATATGGGACGTTTAATTCTGATCAGACAATGGAAAAAAACTTATTCATCTTAAATCTATGTTTTCGAATTACACCCCTGTACTTCTCGTTGCTTCCAACTGATTTTTGTATTTTACCATTAGCATTAGCTGGTGTGCCTCGGTAGTAAAGACTAATTACGAATATTCTTTCTCAGGTTTTCATCTGGAAAATCAAGGTATTTTAAAAAGAGAAAAACTCAGTTCAGGCCTACGGCTGGACCAAGGCCTTTCCTAAATCGTCTTGCAACGATTATGTTATCATTCTGGTTTTGGGAAGGCGTTAACCAATTGATTTTACCCGTTGCCGCTACTTTCCAGTGAGCTGGATTTGAATTCAGAGTTGTTATCCTCTAAAATTAGCTGGATTCTAAAACTAGAGCGCCCTGTCTGCCTTGTTATTTTACCCATATGAGGGATAGGGTAGAAGAAATGGAGTCATGCCTTTCCCAAGAACCATCTGTGTAAAGTGAACGTTTATAACCTCAATCGGAGTTTGAGCTCGACTCGCCGATTCCATAATCCACGCCTTTAACCATTACACCACTTGCACCCCTGTGAATATTTTGTCATAGAGTTTCAGATCTCTCCAAATGCTTGTAAAACAGTAATTCACTGCTATGGAGTTTGATTATCCATTCTGACATGCTGGCCATATTTAGCTTGTGTAAAATTCCCAACGGCTCTTTCCAGATCCAGGCTAGGAACTCTAGAATTAGCGACGAAAAAGCAACCAAAATAGAAAAGTATCCATATATATATATATATATATATATATATATATATATATATATATATATATATGTGTGTGTGTGTGTGTGAATTATAAATTGTGTTATATTATATAGGAATCGAACCTGTCACTGATAGGGTAAACGCTTGAATGTAGTGATGCTCTTACCATTGAGCTAAACTGCCTAAATATATCCATTACCTGGTACAGAACTATCACGTTGAGAGAGACGAATAGACCAAGAAAAAAACGGGATGAGAATTCGATGTGAAAGCGGTTGTTTGGGCCTTTGCATTACGAGAGGCTGTTCAGCTCAATGGTACGAGTATTGCTACCTTGAAGCAGCTCACCTATCGATAGCAAATTCGATTCCTGAAGCATCCTCATTCTCTTTAATTGTTTATTTTATTTACATTGTTCAGGGCAAGTGATATATTAACCATGTAACGGCGGGAGATCATCTGAAATAGGTTTCTGTATAATATAACAAGTTATAATTCATTCTGTCTGACAAAATCCGTCCATTTCTTAATATATATATGAGAGAGAGAGAGAGAGAGAGAGAGAGAGAGAGAGGTGGTTCCCACTTGAATGAGAACCGTCAGCCTGTCACGCTATAGAAACCATCTAAACATGAGTGTTAGCCCAACCAAATTTGATGGGCTTAATTAGTGGACCTAGGGGGAGGCTTCAAAGTTAAACGTTTTTGGAATTTCCGAAAAAAGATGTTATTCTGCTTTCTCCCCGATAATAATGATTTGATTTCTATTTATTTCTGTATAATACTGAAAGTCTGATTCGCCCAACCAAACTTGATATACACACACAATGGACATGGACGAATGTTTCAAAGTAAAAAGATTTCGAATTTTGGGAAATTTTTTTTCTCATACTCCCTGATATCTGAATTTAACGTGATCCAAGAGTTCATGATGTAGATGGTTTTTCAAATAAGGTATGATTTAATTAATACATAGTTCAAATCCACGATCTTTTATTTCAGATAGGAACAAGTGAAACACTATTATATATTATATCCGATCAAAATAGTTCTTCTGCGGCAACTAGCTGGGGATCCTGGCGGGTTTCCAGCGAATACCCCTTAATCATTATTGATCAGTCACCCACGCAATAGGATGTAGTTGTTCAACGGAAATGCTTATCAAGTAGATAACAAGGTCAGGATAGCTCAGAAGTTTCCGGGTGTCACGTAATTTGTGACAGCGAAATGAAATAAAGAAACCAAAAATAAAAAGCTGGCAAAAATTGCGCGACATTCAACATCTGGATTCAGCATCTGAATTGAATTTTTTTTTTCTTTTTTGTTTGTGTTTCAAATTTGTTTTAGATAAAGATCACCAAGTAAATAGGTGACCTTTCACACACATACCATCACTCACACATACGCATGCGCGTGCACAGAAAAACACACGCGTAAATATACTATAGCGAGTGCAAAAATTATCCGATACGTTTCTTCATTATACTCATACACCTTCCAAATCGTCCGAATTCGGGCCGAAGATTTCTGATTTTTGTACATAACTTTCAATGTTCAATTTACTTTCAACATTCATTTTTTATTTTCAATCCTTTGTACAAATTCTTTCAATTTTGATGTGATGTAATCAAATCAATATCAAAATTAACATTTTGAAATGCATCCGATACTTTTCGCACTCATTCTGACTGCATCATTTTTTTGAGTCAATGCATTTTTGTAGCACATACAGTGATTGCAAAAGTACCTGCTACATTTAGAAAAAAATTCTTTCTACTTTCTTGTACAATTTCAAAATCGACACAGTTCTTATCGAAGATTTTAAAAAGATCGGACATAACGTACATTTTGGTTATCTGCAAAAATCAAAATTCTTCTGTCCAAATTCTATCAATTCTGTAGGTGTATAAGTGCGTTAGAATTAATCTTTTGAAATGTATCGGATACTTTTTTGACGCATTGTATACTGCCTGTTGCAATGATTGATATCATTTACCTCCACTGTCGCTATTGAAGTCCAGGTGAAAGAAATGCTGATTTTCAGGGTATGCAGGCTATTTTGACGAAGTATATGTTAAAATAAATCTTTTGAAATGTAGCCTTTTTGTCTCACTATAAATATGCATATATATAACAGGGAACGACACACGAGTACTAATATCCTAAACCCTTGCTTATTGGCATCAAGTATTTCTCTAGGTCTCCAAATAACGAGGAAGGTGAACATCTAACCAAAATTATCTAAAGTTTGGAGTCTGATATCATCATAACGTCATTTATTCCAGCGGTACTTGACCTTTTTTCACACTTTGAGGTTTGAAAATCTTTCTTGTACCCCTTGATCTTAAAATTCAATTTTAAAAAAGAGTTAATATAAAAAAAACATATACAACAAAATTTTGAAATTTATCAGATGTCAAAATTGAAAGCCTGTATCAAGATATTAGAAATAAAACAATTTAATGCACTGATTGCCTTTTCTCAATTAACTTATATACATAAGCAATATGACGAGAAACAGAAAGTTCGTGTGCTCATGCAACTTCATAATTGTCTCAAGCACCACTTAAGGGTGCGTGCCCCCACAGGTAGAGAACCGCTGATTCATTCTGAGTCTATATCTATATCTTTTCGTTTTCGATCCTAGCCCTATTCCCTGTGAGCCCCGATTTGCCTGCATTTGTGATTTTCCAAGATACTTCAATCCTACGTGCATCACTATAATAGCGTTTATGTTGGCGAAAAGAAAACACTACCAAAACGCTTAAACCTTACCTCAAAAATGTCTAACCCGTCCCAGCCTTGCTTAATATTGTTTGCAAAACCTGGAAAAGTTAATCGTCCGGCTGTTACGACAACAAGATTAGTTCGGAAGCTGTTGTGGTTAGGTCACTCCGTCCAGAGATAAACTTGTTTTGCCAGTTGGGGGCGGACTTATCAGACAGCCGGCCAGCCTCGGGCTTGACGGCTCTTTTGCGTTGCTACCACTGTTATTTCCATAGCCTCTACGAAACTAACCTTCATAGCTTGAAAGGTACCGCCGATCCATTTTGAGCTGGATGCCAGTGTCATGTCATAGGTCTCTAGGGGAAAACGATTTTTGACGTATTATCAAATAAATATAATACACCCGCTATTTGTTAGTCAGGGGAAAAAAAAAGAAATATCTTAAATCAGAGTATTTTCTTTCTTTCTTCCGTCCTTCTTATCATTCTTTCTGGTCATCCTCTCCCTCTCTATGCATGAAACCTTCCAATTTTTTCTTTCTTTCTTTCTTTCTTTCCCCATTTCAACGCTGTTAGAAATGCAACATACGTCACTTCCGCCTTTGCTACAACAGAGCAGATGTAACATTTGTCTGTTCCAAGTAGCACCTCATGAACTCATGCTGTGCTTTTAGCAAAAGCCAGCGATACACAGAAATAACGAATACTCAACGCACTCATTCACACTTACAGCACATACAGGGTGTCCCAAAACTAAGGCCCCATTTACTCCAAACTTTTTTTTATTGATGCAGTAAACAAACTACATATCCAATAAACATAGACATATGCTAATGGGGACGAACTTTTGGGATACGCTGTATTTATTATTGTGGCAGCCTATCGATGAAGGAGACAATCTATTTGTGTAGTAACCTTAGTTAACGAAAAATAGAGGGCTTGACAATATCTTTTGTCTTATAAGAATGAGAGATAATTTCTTAACGTATGTGTCGCTCAGAAAACGTTCATATATCTTTAGGATCAAGGTTGGTCCATGGTATCAGCCATCCAGGCAGTCGCACAGGACACCAGGTGAAAATGGGTACCTGTTATATATCTGAGACAGTAGGACTTACCAAATACAAATCGAAATTGGAAAAATGAATAAATTAAACAGAATGAAAACAGTCAAAATAAGAGATGTCCCTGATGTGAAGTCAGATTTTACAGGGATATCTGACTTTTGAATACTTTCCGTTGTGGCGAAATTAAGAGAAACAATTTGTGAAGGAAATTCTTATAACCGTTCAGTCAGGCTTAGCTAGTTTGACGAGATAGTGTGCTCACAATAGCTGGCGCTTGAGGAGGAAGGTAAGTGGGTTGAGACGAAATGCAAATGAACAAAGTGATAAGATCAAATAATATAATATTACTTTAAAGAGTTCAGCTTGTCTGAGGCACCAAGAACCCAAGAACCGGCTCTGTTATTGATTATGTCACATAAATTCAACAGAAACCTGCAGTAATTCAACTTCAGAAAAAGTCAGTATCTTCGATTTATATAGTGAAATATCCGTTAATGTGGCTTAGTTTTGAGTTTATACGAAGTATAATTCAACACTTTGTCGATAAGGAGGAATTTAACTTTCAGAGAAAAGGTTACTTATTGATATTTTCTAAGCGTATCTTAGTTTAGCCAAATGAAGGCAAATGAGAGTTATCAAGAATGCACTGCATTAATCTTCCCTGTGCGTTCGGCTTACCTATGTTGAAAATCGAAAACGCTTTCAAGTGGAATACAATTTTCGGGAAAAATTAACGGATATATTTGAATTCCTATGAGATGATCATTTAAAGAAAGGAAACTACCGAACTCGTTTCACATGAAGAGACCATTGTTCAAAATGGTAGGAAAGAAATACAGTTTTCTATCGCCAATGCTCTTGTCCAAAGAAATCTTAGTCTAATGAATATTTCTAACGATTTAAGCGAAAGCGACTTGCATCAGTTGTTTTATATTTTTAAAGTAAAAACAACGATAAATATTTTTTTCTAAGCAGAAATAGAAGATAAGGCATATTGATTCAACTAATATAAAAATCCACTGATTTTGTTCGTATGAGGTGATTTAGTTTTGAATTAAGAAAAATAGCTAATGTCAATCTTTTGAATGTTATTTGATGAATTAGGACCCTCTGGAAACTGAATAAAACCACTATAGACAAACTCCCCACAGACAAAAACCCCTCGCTTGAAGTGAAAGGTGGGACAAAACACCCTTGCTTAAATTAAAACATAACAAAAATTACTGGAATTTTTGGCATACTTTAATTTAACCAAGGCGGGGATCGTTCTGCTTAGCACTCTAAGTGGGGATGTTCTCGGGGGTTTGTCCTGGGTAGGTTTGTCCTACATCCAACCAAATACACACCAGTTAATGGAAAAGTATCATGTGGACAGAATTACTTTCTTTTTTTTTCTACTGGTTCAAGATCTTTCGACTCCCACTTCTGATCGTCTGTATTCGTTTCATCAAGCCAGTATTTCTTAAACTATTTCACTATCATTCACCCTCAAGTCTTTATTACAAAATTTCATTCACTCGTGACTAAACTTCCTCATATTTTCTGATCATTTTCATCTTATTCTCCCTTGCGTATAATTTTATACCTAATTGATTTTGTATCGTGAGCAAAAAGCATAGATTAAGTCATTTCTTGAGTGTTTATTTTATTCATGTTTTTTTTCTTTTGAAAATCCTAAAAATATGTGCAGAAAACTAGTAGCAAAGTTCAACACTGGAGCTCATTAGAATTTTGCTAGTTAACGAAGTTACCCAGACAGAGACAGAGTGGATATTGCATGTACGTATATATGTACGTATGTTTCGTCACAGGACATTATATTTTCAGACTGAAGGCTGAGACATATGTAATTGCATCACATAAACATAAAAAGGTGCCTGCGGTAGAGGTTTTGCAAGCTATTTCTTGTGGGTTCGATCCTCATATCTACTAGACGACAACATCATCATCATCATCAATCAGTCTTCCCCGTATTCTGTCAATTTTTTCCGCTTTTGAGCGTCACAGTGACGAAAAATTCTAAATTTGTTCAGGTTATCACGCCATCTTACTTCTTGTCAGCCACTATTCCGACCATGGTTTTGGGGGACCTATGTTGTTCGTCACAATGTCCAGCAGTTGTCTGTCATACTTGCATCATGGCCTACCAGCTGCAAGTTCGATAATGGTCTTTACGATATCCCTGACACCTGTTTTTCTCTGATATATTCGTTTTGTGATCTTTCGATCTGATATTTACCATGTTTTGTCTTGTGCACATTACCTGGTTCTTAGTTTGAAAGTCAGTTTCTTTGTCAAGTCTCATGTTTCAACTCCGTCGGGAGGATGCACTGGTTGTATATCCTTCTTTTTAAGACCAGTGAGATCTTTTTTTTTTAAATCGAACTTTCTTTGCCAAAAGCTTGCCAACCTTGGTTGATTCTAAGCTTGATTTCTTCTTTTCATGATTCCACGGAGAATTATTGTTACTGACAGATGTAATGATCTACTTTCTCCAGCTCTAAGTTTTCAATTTTGGCCGTTGTATATCTATCTTCGACGTATTTATTTCACATGAAATTGGTTTTATTGATCTTCGAGCGGAGACCAACTTTCTTGCTTTCTCCATTTAGCTCATTCAGCATTGTTTGGAGACCATGAAAGTTTTGGGCAAAACGTCGATGTCTTTAGCAAATCTGCTCACCTACAATGAGAAAAACTTATCAGAATTAAATTTTCTGTGTCATATTCTAGTAAAAGCATGGACCTAACACATTTTACAAACAATATAGAATCTCTTTTTTCCTTTTTCGGAAAATCACTCATTCTGTAGTGGCTCAAGAATGGAGTCCATAAACGATCATAACCCTCAACGATCATAACCATAGTAAATGCCCTCATCGCCTTCTGAGGTTTTATGGACATAAGCACAGTCGCTAAAAGTCTTCGTGTCATTTATAGCCTCACCACTACCGACATTGTTTGCACAACGAGATAAAAACAAGTGCAAGATTCATGATGTGAGACCTATGTAAGCGGGCATTACTTTTGAGGGGACGAGTAAATTTGGACTTGACGAAATGTGCTGATGGTAGAAATTGTCTTGAGTAGAAGGGGAAAATAAGTAAAAGTGAGAGAAAGAGGATAGAATATCAAGAGGAATACGTGTAAAAAATATATCATTATAATCCAGCAGTTTGACATTCGTACCAATTGAAGTCAACTGATGGTAACGTCTCCTTCCATCGCTTTTCATAACCCCACGTAGATTAGTGCGATCTGTTTAAGGGGATGAATAAAATGTCACATAAACTGGAACCCACCCCACACGCACACGTATAGATACACAGGCAGTTACTCAGACGCATTTGGTTTTTCCCACAGACCCTCTTTTTAATTACCCGACCATTATTCCAACTTTAGTATCCCTGAACCCCCCTTTCCGACTCGCAAATTTTGGCGTATTTATTTTCATTTTTCTCTTTAACGCTGATACTGCCGGTGATGGAAATAGGTTTTCGGAACTACACATGCGGTAAGGCTGGGTTTTCGGTGCTAGGTATAAGGTGATGTCTCCATTAGTACTCATTTAACATATATAAAAACTTGGAAATTGAGAAGTAGGTATACACTGTATCCCTACGCATCCCCTCTCATTTCCACCACTGGTAATTGCCTTTAAAAGTGCTAAGTATTCCTTGGACTAATCTCCTTAATTCTCTTTCGAAAGGAAAGCATAGCGCGGCCCAGCCCACTCCATATCTATTTTCTTCTGCTTTTGGATTCATAACCTCACGTAGATTAGTGCGATCTGTTTAAGGGTCTAAATAAAATGTCACAGAAGCTGGAATCCCATCTGAGTGCGCACATATACACATGTACACAAATACGAAGGTATCTCACTCATTTTCAGCAATGCGAATCATTGGCAATTTTCGCTACGAGAGATCATAGGCATAGATATATTCTGCTTTTAAGAAAAGATATAGTTCTCTTGGCATTCTTTAGGCATAGAAATCATCTCTGTATATTTTTTCAAATTAAAACTTCGTATTTATCCATTTTTTGATAAAAAAGTTTTATATACGTATTTACTCATGCTTTTATAATGAATAAACAAATACATAGTTCCAATTTGATCAAAAGTTTTCTAATCAAAACAATCGAAGCTTTGCCTAGAATTCAAGTGAAATCAAACTTTTGTTTACCATAAGTGAAAAAAATTGTCTCATTCTGATTTATTCACGTAATTATACAAAAAAAACAAACTTTTCTAATGAGAAAAATGTATCTTTCTCAAATGAGCATGAATCAGCAGGGTTATTTATGTATAGATCGTCACTAAGGAGCCCCCCAATTTTTTATTGGGTAATTTTCTTCTTAATTTTAATTTTCAAGTCTCAACTCAACTCGAGCCGTTTTAATGTGTGACATAAAGTCTTAAGAGTTTACATGACGTGATCTATGACAAAATAGGTAGGTAAATTAACCAATGAGAAGAAATTTGAAATTTGCATAAGTGCTCATTACATACATACATACATACATATATATATATATATATATATATATATATATATATATATATATATATATATATATATATATATATATATATATATATTAAATTATAATGCCACTTTAAAAAAAGGAAGCAATAAATGTTTAGGGCTATAAAATAAAGAACGTAGCATAAATATTGAGAAGAAAAGCCAAACTGGCGAAGAAATTGTGACAAAGTAAATCCTCACTTATAAGTATAATGTTTCATGTGCCAAGCAATCTTAATCCCTGGACGCATTTCCAAACAGCTATTTCCGAATTTCTCTCAAGTGGTAGAGGTATTACAGTGAGATTGTGAAACTAGTGATTGTGTGAAATCCCTAGGGATCTTGTGAGATTCCAGAATATTTCAGTAATTTCAAGAAATATCTCGTTTCAAAATCAGTATATTAATGGTTAACAAGGTCGTGATGCTTACAATTACAACCATAATTTGTTCGATCCTCATTGAGTCAGCCGCTACTGTGGCTTTGTGTCAAACTAAACTTGACTTATATTCTGCTTTACAACGCATATACAACTAAGTTTGACCAAAGGTCAGCGTAATAGAGTACCCATTTAGGATCGAACTCATTACATTAGTAATGGTCAGCATCAGAAGCTTGTTAACCATAACTGTACTGAAACTAAGGATCTAAAAGTATAGGAGTGGCTGGTGAATACCAAAGTAACCTCAGATTTGCTGACGACATCGTCCATTTTGCTGAGAACCTTCATGACCTCCAACTAATGCTAGACGAATTGAATAAAGAAAGCTAGAAAGTTGGTCTTCTTATGAACTTCTATAAAATAAATGTCATATACAACAAACATGTCGAGGTAAAACACATATTGATCAAAATTGAAAGCGCAGAGCTGGAGAAAGTAGACCACTACATCTACCTAGTACAACAAATCTCGATGAAAAGTAAAATCAAGTGTAGAATCACACTAAGATCAGAAGCTTTCGGTAGCAACCTTCAATAACGAGAAAATTCCATAAGTCCCCAAAAGAAGGGTCTACAATCAATTCACCTTCCTGATGGAGCTGAAACATGGAATATAACCAAGAAACTGACCCTCACACAGAACGATGCAACGTCCATATGAAATATCATACTCGGCATCACGCTGAGATGACACAAGGAAGCACAATACATTAAGGAGAAAAGAAGAGATATGTCATATAACCCATTAGAAACCTCAAATGGCAAGAATATCAGACAACCGCTGGACATCATGACTCACAACATGGATCCCCAGAGATCACATACGAAACTGTGGCGGGCAGGATGTAAGGTGGCAAGATGGACTTGACAAGTTCAGAAAATATTGGCTTCACGATGCACAAGATAGAGAGGTGTGGTGCATCTTGGAGAAGGTCAATGTCCAACGACGGACGCTAAAAGACTCCTGCTGATGATGATGATGGTGACTAGAATTCCACAAAATCCCAAGGGACTTCACGAAATCATTCATGAAATCACTTCTTTCAAAATCTTACTGTAATATTTCCCCTACTTCCCCTGCCAAAGAAAGTTGGGTATATATATATATATATATATATATATATATATATATATATATATATATATATATGTATATATATATATATATATATATATATATATATATTCGGTTGCATCTTTCAGCTTGTCTGTCTGTCTGTCTGTCCGTCTGTCTGTCTGTCTGTCTCTCCAAAAGCACTCAATGAATTTAAATGAAATTTTGCAGAAGTTTCAGCAATTGGGTGAGGAAGAAGTGTTTGAGGAATATCTTTAGATTGTATGTTTTTTTTTCCAATTATTTTCATATGATGATTGAATTTTACAGCATATCCATTCACAATTACCTCCTCTAGGCCGTAATTATACACTACATTATTTGCATTCCAAATATCGTCAAAATTTCATGTCTATCCATACAATATCTCCAAAAGTTCTAAATGAATTTCGATCAACTTTCGTGAAAGGGTGAGCAATTAGCCCCGGAGGAAGTGATCAAAATTTAGAACCAACCCATTCACTATAACCTTCTCTGTCACACTGATATTAGTAGAGGTGTACGCTGTCTGTTCTTTCTAGTTAAGGTATTGTGTCGTCTATAGGGCATCACCGGGGATGTGAACAGAAAAAATAGTCATTAGAATACAACAGGGTAGCAAATGTCAAATCTCTTCTGGGGTGTATGGAGCCCTCTATTCGATTAAATCTAATTCAGAATATCTCTTTTCAAAATCATGAAACCAAAACAAAATGTTACAATCTGGCTGGTTTGTGTAATCATGTATATAGTCAGAAATTACTTTATTGGTTAATCCTGTTCTGATGAGGAATTATCATTATCATTCAATGATTCATTCGGACTTGTGCTCTCATTTTGGTTGTTATAGTTACAACATTTCAACCACTGTACCTTCTGGTCATCTGCAAGTGTCTGTCGAACGTGGTAACCTTTTGTGGATTAAAGAAAGGGTTCGATTCGAAATTCCCAGAAGGTCACCGAGTATCACAGACACCTAAAGATGGGTACAGCAGTCGAAACGCTGAGAAGAAAAAAAAAAGCAACACAAGGACACTGCTCCGAATTAATCATTGAATAATACTTTTTAGGTTGTCCAAATTTCTCTGTAAGAGCATTGTCATTATTAGTTTTGATGAGAGAAAAACTAAATCCAATTAGGGAAAAGGGATAATACATTAGAGCAGTCAACGACCTGTGCGGACAGAATTAAAAAAACAAACAAAAACAAAACAAAACATAAAATAAAATAAAACTGTCGTCATTTCTGACAACACAGGTTCATTAGTTAACTAGTTTCGTTTTATTTTATGTTTTCTTTTTAAAATTCTGTCTGTGTAGACCGTTAACTTCTCTGACACATTGTCCCCTTTCCCCAATGTATATTTGACTGACGTACTGAATGCTTGAAAATGCACATCAGTGTACCCTCAGGCAATTGTTAAGTCATCTGGCTGCAAAGGTACGCCTCGGAGTTCAAATCGGAACAGTTACACTTGAATTTATACTACGTTTTCCTTCAACATGACAATAAAAAAAAAACAAAACAAACAAACAAAAAAAACCCAAAACAAACCATGAAACAAATGAAAACTCATCGGTGATTATTTTACCTGCTCTGATGTATCACATGTTGTTCATTGAGAATGGGAATTGTGTGAAAATTTCAAAATCTGGATCGTTAAATATAAGTAATTTGAGATTCCCCTCCCGCTCGTGTATATAAATCTTGAGATAAAAAATTGATTCATTATAATATAATCTTCGATTTCAGATCGAAGAAAAATTTCTTGGTCTCGATCGTCATTATTGTCTTTTTAAGCTCTATAATACCTTTATAAAATGAGAGTGATTTTACACTCAGTTAAGATAAGGAAAACTTTGACTCCAGACCTCAGATATTTTGCTCAGATACAAAATGAGAATCCTCATAGATTAGATTGTAATGATAGCAAGCGAATTCAGCCCATTACTGTTGAAGTAGAGTCTCAAATCACCAATTAGTGAAGTGAGTTCTGTACGTCATCTACTTATATAATACGCCACATGTACGTCTATATCTTTCGTCAGTAACATTTGTCAAGAGCAAAATCTATTAAATGCTAATCATGGAGTAGTCCCCCATATTTCCTCCAGCTTCATTTTGGTTGAATATATACAGAAAAATGCAACACAACGTGATGTTTTTAATATTTCAAAATGACGACGTAATTGCAAAAATATTTGAATACGGCTGTAATTTTTGACGACCTGTGTAAACTATTATATCAAACTGAACGATTTCTATTAAGTTTACAAATCGAAATGGTAATACCGTACAGTGGTGTAGCTTGGGTTTGTGGGCTAGGAGGGGTGCTTGGCTCCTTGGGGTACTCCACCAGCTTTTAGCGAAATTTGATGAAAATGGAAAATTTGCAATAAATAGACACGTACTCTCGTTGAATTAGTGAGAATAGTCCCAAACACTGAATTATTATGTATACAATTCACCTATATATCTATATATATATATATATATATATATATATATATATATATATATATATATATATATATATATATATATATATATATATACCCTGGTTATCATATAGTGGCAGTAGAAATGCGATAGGTAAACTTTAGTTAATTAAGCTTTTGGAGGTTCTCTGCATTGAGTAACTGGGATGCATTTCCAAACACTTCTGATATTGTATGTCATATTGGGAAATTTCCAAGTATACGTACTGGCAGGATGTTTCAAGCAGATATGATTTGTATCATAAATATGTGCATGTATACTCATACACAATACATACTTACATATATATATATATATATATATATATATATATATATATGAATCGTTTCAGAATCCAAATTCGTTAGAGGAAGTAGATGTAGGTCACGGAACCGGAAATTAGTGAATATACTCAAACATATACCGCGGGAAATGGCGATGTGTTAAAATGTAATACAAAGGTCTCAAACCTACGGATTAAGTAAGATACTCTGAAGTGCTATAATGTTGAATGAACTACCACACGCACACACACACACACTCGAGCGTGCATGCACCGAGAAAGAAAGAGAGAAAGAGAGAGAGAGAGAGGGGAGTTTAATGACCCTGAATCTGTTAATGGACAGCTAAAGCAAAAATAAATAAATAGATAAATAAATGAATAAATAAAAAGAAGAAAAAATGCACCGAACATACAAAGCTGAGCGAGGGCATATCTTCAGATGATATATATATATATATATATATATATATATATATATATATATATATATATATATATATATATATATATATATATATATATATATACAAGAGGTGTGTCCATGAAGAAACCGAACTTTCGAAACAGTTCCTTACAGAGACATTTTAGAGTGCTCTGACTGATATGTTATGTAGGAGTGACATTAACCTTTTGTTATCATAATCCTATCAACGAGAAAAGACTTCCCTTCGTATTATAAAAAGAAGCACCCTTAATAAATCAATACATAGAAGGACGGAACATTTTGAAGAAACTGTATCTGTGGAGGGCAATCCAAAATATGGGTGACCCAGAATCAGGTAGAAAAGTTGTTGAAGTTGAAAAAGCAGGAAACGTGTTGTAGACGAACACTGCGTTAAGAATAAAACATTCAAATAATGTATAATAAGTAGTTCTATCATTTGTATAATTTAAGTTATATAATTTTAAATCAGTGCAAGATTTATGGACTCTCTCTCTCTCTCTCTCTCCCCCTCTCTCTCTAAATATATATATATATATACATATATATATATATATATATATATATATATATATGCTTTATATCACCTTGAAACTCTATTTGAAATGCTCTCCCGTTATCACACGGTGAAAGAATCATTTGGCTTTATAGCATAGAATAAGAAACTGGGGCTGCTGGACGAATTGAACCTTCAATCGATTAGTTAACCGCTTCAATGTTGCGTTGCTCTTTTCATTGAGTTGAACAGCCGCTGGTAATATATATATATATATATATATATATATAGAGAGAGAGAGAGAGAGAGACAGACGGACAGACAGACAGACAGAGACGGACAGACAGAGACAGACAGACAGACAGACAGACAGACAGACAGACATAAATCCTATTCTATACATCTAGTTAAGGGAATATTTTAATAATTTTTTATATTGAATTTTCCTTTTTTCTGTACACGAAAACGTATGATTGAATTCATAGAATGTCATAGTTTTCCCAAAGTGATACCATATCGAGAGCTGTCGGCTGAAAAACTAGCCATTTTCAAGGTCTTTGGCAATTCCACAATTTTAACAACGGTCTAATCGACTTTTTCATCACTGCGTTGATATGACGTTGTGAGTGGTGGGAGACATGAATTCTGACCATATAACGTATTTAGCTATATATATATATATATATATATATATATATATATATATCACTCGACGTCTCAGGGGAAGTCTTTCCGATGCCGACGTCTGAACGCTGATTTCTTGGCACACGACCGCTGGGTGCAAGGATAGCTCAGCGCAACGATAACTAGGAGCATCTCAGCACAAAAAAGACCAGCACAAACAAAGTAACTAAAAAAAGATATTGAGATACAGAAATTTCGCAGTATGGCTAAATACGAAATTGTAAACTAACTACAAAACTATACATTGAACTATTAGAATCAGCTTTTATTTTGCATTTCAGGTAAATGAGTTTTGTAAAAAACTAAGACAATTTATTACCAATTATTAGAATTATTTCCACTCTGTAGTGCTACTACTATATTTCATAGCAGAATGAGTTCGTAAACAAAAATAGTTTATCGTTGAAACAATCTATTACAAAAATAAAAAAACAACTTTTTTGATGTTTGAAGGTATTGTCCGTATATTTGTTAATTTGTTTCAATCGTATTCGGTACATCTAAGAAGACAGTGTTATTTTCTTTCAGAATTGCTATCGTAAAAGAGAATGAAATGTGTAATAAATAGATGAACGGAAACGAAATAATAATTAAATGAATTGAACATAACTTTGAAAAGAGACATTATTATCCCAACTTTTTTAACGTGAAAAGAAAATGGGACCTTCTAAGAAGTACTGAGTACGATTAATACGGATTGGCAAGTATACAGACTGTGTGAATATGTCTGTGTGTCTGTGTGTCTATATGCATGCAAATCAGATGCAAAAGTAGGGTGATTCCAAAAATTGGTCACTCCTTTAACCTTTTAATTTATCCAGATTTTGCTCTCTTGACTGACATTCATGCATCTCACGAAACCTCACTTGGAAACAAAGAACTTCATATTCTACCAATACTCATTTTCTTCAAGAAAGACTCAAGTTTGTCGAACTTTTTGGTAAAACCTCCTTTATGCATATATATATATATATATATATATATATATATATATATATATATATATATATATATATATATATATATATATATATATATATATATATATATATATATATATATATATATATACACGCACGTATATGTATAGTCTACAAAGCTATATATAAATGTATATATTTATAGTCGATTAAGCTTTACAGCTTTCAACACCAAACACATTAAAAACCTCTTGCAATTTTTTTTTGTCACTTCAGTCACTTATTTCTCAATATCTGTTGATGTAATTTATTTATACATATTCATGTATGTGTCAATCATCATACAGATTAAATGTTCTATAACGATCAGCAAGTAAATATTTACGAATATATTGTTTTAATGTCCCCCAATTTCCACGTACATAGTATTCATCATATATAAAAACATAATCATATTTTATGCGTAGTTTATATACATTATAAATTATATTTTACGCATATATACCACTTTTTAAATCATCCCAAATCGTTAACTTATTTCAGTTGTTTCCGATTTTGGCGCAAGTTCAAGCCATTTATTGGTGTTTGTTAATCTCCCTGGCTTTTCGCGACATCTGGAATGAATTTCCACCTCTTAGACTTGTAATGGAACTGCAGTTATGTTTCGGTACATCTGCAAGATGTTGGAATCGGATCCAAGACGCGAATTCAAGAGAGGATGGGAACACTGCTGAGAGGTTTGTAAGTGGGAATTAGCTGTCGATGAGTACATTTCTATAACCTCTCTCTCTCTCTCTCTCTCTCTCATGCATGTATATATTCTGTGTATACACCAATG
>OY735203.1:15991493-16031493 GCA_963457665.1 Thysanoteuthis rhombus
ATATATATATATATATATATACAAATAGATATATGTATGAATACACACACACACACACATATATATATATATGTATATATATATATATATATATATATATATACATACATATATATATATATACATATGTATGTATGTATGTATATGTATGTGCGTATGTGCATGTGTGTATGTGGGTTTTGGCCGATATCCAGACGGTCATAAATACACATGAGCTCGTCCTCAGTGCCTCCTGTTTTATCGCCAGATACTTCGTCCAAACAAACATGACGCCCGTCTAATGATTGCAAATAAATCAGTGTATTTTTCACCCGAGCTGCCGACCGGGGCTTGTTAACATTGCCTCTGTGTAGAAAACCCATCCCTTTCTATTTGCCTCTCCATCATTCGCCTGCTACCAAAATTTCATCACTTTAAAAATTTCTCTTCAGTTACAGTTTCTGCAGAACCGAATTCTTCGGAGACGGATCACCGTGGCCCAGTGGTAGAGTGCTTGCCTCTGGTTCGGGGGCCGTTGTTCAATCCATTGCCGAGCCATACCTAAAGGCATGAAAAAATGTATTTAATACCTCTCGGTTGAGCTCTTACAAGACAAAGGAGATCACGAATCACATTGGATACACCGTTTCTCTAAAAGCTCGCCGAAGTTAAGCAACGTCAACCCTGGTGACCAGTAGAGAATACCCGATGCCAATAGCAGCTCCGACAGATCTAGCAAGCTGGAAGAGGTTCTTACATGTGTAACTTTTCCTGTAGCACCCACGATGGATGTATAAGTGAAGAATGATGATATATGCATATATTTTGTTCTTCTTCACCGCACACACTCTATCTCCTTCTCTATTCGTACATAAGTATGTACGTTTATACATGGGATGGATCACCAAAGTTAAGAAGCATCGAGCCTGATCAGTACTTAGATGGGGGACAGCTTAGGATATTCGGGTATTGTAAGTATGTGCCAGCCACAACTACGCATGTGGGGTCCCCACATTAAAACCAATCTAGTGTCAAACTATGCCCTAGTGGGGAGGTTGCTAAATAACCACATAGATACATTCATTCGTAACAGCGAGGTTAGATAAATATTTCGGTAGCCTGACACTTGGTTATTCACTAAATTTTGATCTGAAATTTTCATTGCATAATTTTTTATCTGCGTTATTAATATTTACCTTCAAATTAAGTGCATTGACACGGATTGAGATGATGTACGGCTAAAAACTTATTAATGTTCCTACGTACATATGTACACACATGCATATTAGGTTATCCCAACAAACGCTAACCAAGAACTTAAGGAGGTGGAGCGTTGGTTCAGATGTTGACATAGGTTTTTAGTCCAGGATACCAGATTTTTTGAACAAGGGATGAAAGTTCTCGTTGCATAATGTGCTTTTGTTATTGCTAATGATAATGATGATGTTTGAAATAAGTTTAACTGTTCTTACGTATGAATCTTCTTTTATTCAATCTTGAAAAAATTCCACATACATACATACATACATACATACATACATACATTCTTATCGTTTTATATTGGGAGGCCTTTATTACTTCTTCTTTCCCTTTCCTTGAGGAGAGAGAAAAAAAGAGAAGAAAACCAATAAAATCTACTGTCTTCGTCAGTGCAAATATTATGACCATCGTCAAGCATCACTGTTATGACAATATTTCTCCAACGTTGGGGCCTACACTAAAATCATGCGGTAATTACACAAGAAGGAAACGTACATACATTTAAGCTTAAAAAGAAAAATAACTATATGCATATATATAAATACATACACACACAAACACACACGCACACACACATACAGACACGCGTATATATATTTATATATATATATATATATATATATATATATATATATATATATATATATATATATATATTTGGAAGAAAAATACATTTTATTTTCGAATAGTTCAACATTGAAATTTGAAACTCAACCGATGATATTTGTTTGAATGAGTCTTAAACACGCAACAAGTTTAAATTTGTTATCAGATATTCATTTAAAAAAATACTACAAAAAGTAAACAAATATAAATGAGTATATATATACATATGTATGTATATACATTGAACTACTATTTATAGAGCATATGTGACGTCTAGTCCCCCTCGTATATTTGTAAATTATATACATATATACAATATATACATCATATATATACTATGTATGTATATATATACGTGCATAGAATGTTATGTATATATTATATATAAAGATATATACATATATATATATATATATATATATATATATGTATATATATATAGATAGATAGATAGATAGATAGATAGATAGAGATAAATGTTTATATATATATATGTATATATATGTCTCTCTCTTTCTCTCTCTCTCTATATATATATGTTCAATATATCATGTCATATGTATGTAATATAGCATATATATATATATATATATATATATATATATATATATATTATACATGGCATATTTGATATATATTATATCTATCCATCTATCTATATATATATCTATCTACCTATCTCTACACACATATACACACATATATATCTAACTCTCTCTCTCTCTCTCTCTCTCTATATATATATATATATATATATATATATATATATATATATATATATATATATATATAAAATAACCCCTAATACCTGTTCCTAAGCTATGCCTCTGCATTAACTTTATTATTTATTGGGGTGAAAGTTTCCCTTCAAATGCAGGGATATTGCTCTCCAATTACTACTTGATCACTCAGTGGGAGGAACAATGTGTCCGTCCACTTTTGACGCTTCGAAGAAAGAAATGTTCCCTCACACGTTTATACACTTCTAAGTTGAAAAGGGCTCATCACTTTTTACCCCTTATGTAGGTAAAAAGCCTCCTGTCAAGAAAATGTCTCTGCTCACTTTTGACCCTGAGAGTAGGGGGTTGTGGTCCTTCACTTTACACCACTCAATTTCTTTTATATAAACATGAAAAATGCGAATGTATTGATACTAGACGGAAAGCAAGATCCTACTTCGGCATTATGATTACCTTCTGAATATAATTCCTTTTTGAAAACCTTGATTTTTGAATATACAGATATGGGACGTGCCTGTCTATGCTGGGTAAAATATTTCAGGTGTAAAAAAAATACTAAAACTTTTAAACATGTAAGATATGTTTTTCTCCACTTTTGATCCTTTATTGTGGGAAATACCTTCCCTTGACTTCTGACTCCTCAAAGGGGAAAAAGTGTACTTTCAGCCTTTACCGTTGAAAGGAGGGGAAAAGATCTCTTTCCACTTTGGCCTTTTTACGGGGGAAGTCTCCCATTAATACTGGCGCCTTAAATGAAGGAAAAGCACCCCCTTTACTTTTGAACCCTTAAAGGGGCAAAAGTTTCCGTACACTCTTGACCCTTTAAATCATGAAAAAGTATCACTTCACTTTTGACCCTTCAAAAGAAGCAGGTAGGTCTCCAGTTCTCTTCTGACTCGTTGGTGGAAGCAACGGTCGCTTCCAGAATGAATGTTCGTCCGTCACGCTATAAAAAGTACCTAAACATGAGTGCAACCCAACCAGCGCCGGGGAAAAAAGTATCCCTTCACTTTTGGCTTTTTATACTTACGCTGTAAATAAAACCCCTTTCTAAAACACTAAAATTTGTCCTCCAAACCTTTCATTTTAAAACCTTTTTCCATTGAGCAGGTATACCAGATTTGGTTGAGCTACACCCATGTTCAGTTACTTTTTATTGTACTTACCTCTATCTCTCTCCCCCCTCTCTCTCTCTCTCTCTCTCTCTCTCTCTCTCTCTCTCTCTCTCTCTCTCTCTCTCTATATATATATATATATATATATATATATAATTATTTTCTGCGGCAGCTCCATAGAGCATATATAAACCGTGAATAAGCAAAAATGGGAATTTGGAGTTGGAATATATATCTGAGCCATTGTATTACTTGCAGCTCATGTTAAAGCGGCTACCCTATCGGTCGCTGTTTCGATTCCTGCAGCAACCCCATCTTCTCCAATTGTTTATCTATTTGTTTCGTCTTGGACAAATGGTACATTTACCGTGTATTAATGGGTGATCATTTAAAATAAAAGTTTCCTATATAACATAACACAATTTATAATCATTCTGCTGAATCATATGTTCATTTTTTGGTAATAATAAAAATAATAATGAATATATATATATATATATATATATATATATATATATGGAATAGATTCTGAAACGATAGAAAAAGGGTGGTTACTTCGAAAAAATTACAAATCATTCATCTAATTGAAACAAAACTCTCTCAAGTAGTATTTGTCATCTTTTGCTAAATGCCAATAGATTCTTACCGTCGGCTTTGATAGCAGTGTTTTGAGACTTAGTATGAAAAATTGGTGGTTATGCATTTGAGAAAATCATTCCTCTTCACCATCACTTCATGAATTTACCTTTGCTGCGTTTTGTTTTGGACAATTTAAAATCAGCGCATCATCCTTTTCTCCGGGTCGGCACCGTGGAACCTCTGTTGCCTCACCTCTCTTCGGTGGTGCAACTGTTGTTACTTTTAATACAACGATTTAACGGCGGCTTGATCATTATTCTCTAATTGCGATGTTTAATCATCACCGTATGGTTACGGTCTGATTCAAAGTTGTGATAAAAAGCTACTGAAATTTAGATTGAAGGTAAAAATTGATAATAAAGTTCTTTGATAATTCCTACTAAGCGGGACCGTTTTGGTAAAAATGGCAGCTGGTTTTGTGTGGCCTGAACACACAACTTTCCACTATTCCTTTTTTTTTCCTTAACCAGCTCAGACGGAGTTATAAACGAGTGTTTATTTATTATTTCCGTCGTATCATTTGTGAATTGAAAAGAAAATAAAATGGTTGAGGGAACACTTGATGTAATTATGTTATGATCACCTTAATTATTAGAATCTTCATATCCTTTGCTTACGGTTATTAACTCTCTTCAAAAAGGATCATATCAAGTGTCCGTTACAGACGCTGAAACATTTTGGGTACCCAAGATACAAAGCACCTAACGATATATGTATATAGATATGAATATATATATATATATATATATATATATATATATATATATATATGCTCCTGTATTTTGTTGACTTCTGATATATGTTGGAATAAGGAGTCGGAGAAGAAAATTAACCAATGTTCTCTCCCGAATAAGAATTAGTAATTTGGAGTTTAACTATTAATACTTTACATGAACTTCCATCTTTAAATAGAAATAACGATCGACACATTTCCATAAACGAGCATCCAGGATCTAGGTGATACAAATATCCGTGTTGTCAAAAATGGCGACTGTTTTAATTATCATAGAGGATAAATCATGAATAGTTTTGCTTTTTAACAACAAAAAAAAATCTCTTAAGAAGTTTTGCCTCTCCTTTTCCACCTTCTATATTGGGCGTGTTGGGAGTTGCCCTTAGTGCCTTATTAAGCATAAGGCACTTGAGACCTGGGCGGATTTAGTGAGGCCTGAGTACATATATATATATATATATATATATATATATATATATATATATATATATATAGTCTAGAAAGCTCTAGAGCTTTAAGCCGTAAACATTAAAAAACTTTTTCAAATTATTTTTTGTGTCACTTCAGTCTCTCATTTTCCCAAATCTGCGAATGCAATTTATGTAATTTTTCTTTCTTTTTTTAACGTTTTACATGTACTTTGTTATTATAGTACTATAAGTAAACTTCCTCTTGTTGGGATCATCAGTTGTTCACCATGTAACCGTTTTAGGGATTTTAAAAGCAAAACCGTTATATTAAAATGGTACCCCAGCAGTGCTGATCAAACGTCACCTCCCTCTCAGCTATATTTTATAATATGGCATATGTCATACACGTAGTTTGTTATTATATATAGGGTTTTATGTTTATTGTATATGGATATTGTTTTATGCTAGACATCATTTGATCTTTTGAAATAACACTTACTTACGTTGGTTTCCTCCAAAAGATATTTAACGTTGAGGGATCAGTTTGTTTATCTACAGACGTGACTCGCTGTTCGTGTCACTTCTAATGAGTGTTCACCCATGTGAATATTAAATCCGTCGTATCGGTTTTAAAATCAGACCGCATGCAAATCAACTTATGATCTGATATTTCAGAATACTAATTACACAGAGTTGATTCTCTACCAACATATCCGATGGAAGACTTGGAAAATTTTTTCACTTACCTTTAAGTTAATTTCTCTACGTCGTATTCAATCAAACTTTCATCAATGTTTTTCTTTATTTTTGCTTAAAAACAAGATGCTTATTTACATATAATTACAAACTACATAATGTATGGCATAAGCTATATATTCTCTTTACATCGTCCAGGCCAAATGATAAATTCACCGTGTAATAAAGGGAGATCATTTCAAATGGACTTTCAATGCAATATAACGTAATTCATAATCATTCTGTCGGATCATACATCCATTTCTTAATAATATAACCGTCCGCATGGCAAGAAACAAATTGAGCAGATAAGATCGTGAATAAATAAAAGTTGAGAATTTGAAATTAAATGTAATTTTGGCCATTACACGTCAGGATGCTGTTTAGCTCAATGGTAAGACCAACGCTACCTTAAAGCGATTATCCGATCGGTTGCAGGTTCGATTTCTGCAGCAGCCCTATTTTCTTTTTTATCATATTTGCGTTGTCCAGACCAAATGATACATTCATCGTATTATAACGGAGGATCATTTCAAATAAGAGTTTTGATATGACATAATGGTATCTATAATCATTCTGTCGGATCATATATCCATTTCTTAATAATACAAATATGGATATTATTCTATACTATACTATATATATATATACATATATATATATATATATATATATATATATATAAATATAAATTTAATATATATATATATATATATATATATATATATATATATATATATATTCACACACGTATCTACACGTATGTATGTATCTATCACTCTCTCTTCCCCTCTCTCTCTCTATATATATATTTATATATAATTATGAATTGCGTTATATTACAAAAAAACTTATTTGAAATGGTTCCCCGTCATAACACGATTAATGTATCCCTCCCCCTAGACAATGTCAATAGGAATGATCTATTAAAGAAAATTGGGCCGCTGCAGGAATCCAACCTGCTACTGATAGGGTAGCCACTTCAACGCAGCAATGCTCTTAGCATTCAGCTAAACAGCCGCCGGTAATGCAAAGGCCCAAATGAATGCTTTCTGCCTAAATCCTCACCTCATTTATTCTCGATCTATTCGCTTCTTTCAACACGGCTGTTGAGTACTAAGAAATGGATATATGTGTTCTGATAGCACGATTTATAAATTGTGTTATATCAAATAGAAACTTATTTGGAATGTTTTTCTGTCATGACACGGTTAATGTATCACTCACCCTAGACAACATGAATAGAATAAACAATTACGATGTCTAGGGTGAGTAATACGTCAACCGTATAATGACGGGAAATCATTTCAAATAAGTTTTAATATAATATAACGCAATTTATAATCATTCTATCGAACCACGTATATCCATTTCTTAGTATATATATATATATATATATATATATATATATATATATATATATATATAAATAAATATATATATATATATATATATATATATATATATATATCGAGTCTATAGCCACACAAGAGTTGTAATACAACGAAACAGCTGTCTGTTGTTGACATAATTATCAATTATTAATTATATATGTGTGTGTGTGTGTGTGTGTGTGTGTATTTGTGCGTGTAGAAATATGTGTTTGCATATGCAGATGTACATATTTCTGATTGTTCACTCATGTAACAAGTTAAATTCTATGCACTAACCGGACGTTTAGGCTGCTGACGTTTCTGCCGCAGATACTGCAGCCGAAGACGTTTGAGCTTCGTTTTATTTCTCAAGTAGAAAATGACTAACTTCCTGTAATTAAAAATGAGATAGAATCATTATGTATAAGATGTATGCTTGTTATTTAGTGTATCATCATCATCAGTCTCTCAACGTCCGTCATTGGACATAGACCTTCCCTACGATTCGTCACTCTTCTCTATCGTGGGCGTCGCAGAGCCAGTGCTTTCTGAATTTGTCTAGCTCGTATCTTCATCTAATCACTCTGTTGGCTTCGGTTGCGCACATGATCTCTGGGGATCCATTTCGTGAGTCACGGTGTCCACCGGTTGTCTACCATTTTTGCAACATGGCCTGCCCACAGCCATTTGAGTTTTTTAATGGATTCTATGATGTCTTCTCCCAGATGTATTGTGCCGTTTTGTGGTCTCTCCGTGTGAGGCCCAGCATAATTCTTTCATGTCAATAGAACGGGCTAAGATTTGATCGAGCTTAGCGGTTAAGTCACGTTGTAACTATAATGCTGACCAGGACCCTTACTTCACGTCAGTTGTACGGAAGTACGACTTTTCGTCAGTTGTACGAAATACGAGTATTTTGGCTACTTCTGAAATGAAATGAATTTTTTCTGGGATTTTTTCATTTCTAATCTTGTTATGGTAAATTGGTCTGTTTTTGAAAAATGATTTCGGATGGTCGTACAAAAGTAAGTTTCCAGTTAAGCTTTATAGTTGCAATGTAAATAGACAACAACTGGCACTCATCCAAAGGTAACAATGTGTCATTGACTGAGAGCACAAAAATTATTTAGGAAACAAATTTTAATACGTTTTTTTGAATTTTCTGTTGATAGAAATCATAACCTGAAAATTAACTAAAGAAGTAAGACGAAGGGCAATAGGTGTCAAAGATTATTGATGAAATCTTACAGCTGGGTTTTGCAAAGATTTTATTCGCAGACGGCGAGACAAATGTTTTGATGCGCATCACTCAATATTACAAAAGCAATAGGCATTAATACAATTAGTCTTTAGTCCTCTAAAAAATTGCAAAGCATTATTTTCGATGGTAACTTTTGTTATGGAAATATACTATCTGAAAGAAATTACTAAAATAAAAGAGAAACGAAATTTGTATTCATAAAATGATTGAATAGCATTGAGTCATTTCTTAGTTAGCAACAATATATACATATATATATATATATATATATATATATATATATATATATATATATATATATATATATATATATATATATATATATTAAAAAAATAACAAAAAACAAAACAAGATCAAAACGTCAACGGTCGAAATATTTGCTGAGGAACATCCGTGGCCAAAAAGTCCGGGCCGAAACATCATACAACTCGAGTTTGCGTATGCGAATATATACTTGTACATTGCTTCTGTGTAAGTCAGTGATCTTAATTGTTTATACATATAACAAGTAAAATACAGCTGTGTGAAATACGTACCAATAAATGCGAATGAGGATGATTGTCTATTCTTTCTGGGTGTGCGAATCGTACAGCAGAGGTTTTTTTTTTGTTCTGTTGATAACCATCTTTTTTTTTTTTTTTTTCGTGATGATGACTTACAAACCAGGTGCGTTCCCAGTCAGCCCTCCCCCACATTCAGCTACTCCACCACATGAAAGTGATTCTGTTTTTTCGACAAGTGTCTTCTCTGTGTCTATGGATTTACGAGAGATTATGAATGTCGATGGCGTAGGGGGGTTGTAAGTGGCTATAGTTTTGGAGTGAATACAGTTTAGCTGCTGATAGCCTCTCTGACATTATCCTCTATCCTAGTGTCAATGACTGAGTGTTAAGTGAACTCGTCAACGCAGCTCGACGGGCAGGGGGGAAGGGCGGCTTTAAACGGGGCCAGAGGGGAAGTCGGACACAGATACTTAACACTTAATTAAGAGATAGCAAGCATTGCCGCTAGTATGAAGTCCTACCCCCACCGGGCACTTTTCATTCTTGGATTTCTTTTTTTCTTTCT
Organism: Thysanoteuthis rhombus; assembly: GCA_963457665.1. NCBI lineage: Eukaryota > Metazoa > Mollusca > Cephalopoda > Oegopsida > Thysanoteuthidae > Thysanoteuthis > Thysanoteuthis major. Next base: position 16,001,413 of record OY735203.1, read on the forward strand.
TCTTTTTCGTTTCATTCTTTCTTTTTCTTTCTTTCTTTTTTTCTTCCTTCTCGTTTCTTTCTTTCTTCTCCCTCTTTTTTTTTACCGTCATATTTCGTCAAACTTGCTTTTTTCTTCTCCTTCGTTCTTTCTTTCTTTTTTCCTTCTTTCTTACTTTCTTTCATGCTTTTCGTTCTTTGTTCATTTTTTTAAAGATATTTATTCCTCAGTTTATATCTATCTATCCATCTATCTATCCGCTAGCTCGTTGGATGACATAGTTGTGTATTTCCGGGATTGTGAATACTATTGAGCCAGGCAGATCCGTCCCTCTCTGGAAATATTGCCACAATGCAATCTTTCTGTCCAGCTGCGCAGCCATTTCATTTGTATACTTGTAAAATCTGCCAAATCTTCATACTGATAAGTTACCACATATTTCATATGATATTGTACGACGATTTATTCATTTCTGAATAGACAACAATAATGATCAAAACTACTCAAACATAACTACATACTGTGATATATATATATATATATATATATATATATATATATATATATATATATATATGGGGCACAGTGGATCGCTAGGCACAGAGGATCGTTATGATTTTTTACAAATGCAAATACACAACAGGATGGCTCATATTTCCTCATTTTAAGTCGACATATCTACCATCTGATTTTATGAAAGGCTCGCCCGTTTGAGCATTGCTGTGCCGTGTGCAAGCTAAGGGGGCCACTTTTAAGCCAAAATCAATATTCAGGGGTATTCTTACTTTCATTATAAAGCCACAGCTGTTCAAAATTTTCTCATTGTGCTATATGAGGTGAAGTTCAGATAGAGTGAGAAACATTTCTTGCCACAGCTTCAATCACAGAGGAATGTAAAGTTATCTTCCTCAATGGTATGTTTGAGGCACAATGAATCTGGACCCACTTCTGGGACTGAGATATTTCAGTTCTTTAAATTAAAATTGTCAATTCATTTCATGGAATTTACATTTTGAGTTTCCTTTTTTAACATCTTCAAATACCTTTGAGGCTGTGTACATATGATTTGTGTAAGATGTCTTTTAGATGGGTATATATACATATGTACATATGTATATGTATATTTATTAGTATGTTTATATGTATAAATTTTTATATATATGTATATATATGATTATATGCGTATATGCGTATGCATATATATATATATATATATATATATATATGCATGTATGTATACATATATGTGCATATCTATATGTATATATACGTATGCATATAAATATATATGTATACGTATATATGTATATATACGTATATATAAATGTACAGATATGCATGTACGTATATATATGCATGCATATATATATAAATATATATATATGTATGTATATATATACACGTGCATATGTATATATATGTATATATATGAATATATATTTATATGTATTTATCTATATATATGCATATATGTATATATATATAAATATATATATATATATATATATATATATATATATATATATATATATATATATATATGCATATGTGTATGCATGCACATAGGTATTTATATATATATGCACTTGTATATATGTATATTTTTGTATATACATTATATATCTTATGTATACGCATGGTTGCATGCATATATATGTATATTTATGTGTTTGCATATATATATATATATATGTGTGTGTGTGTGTGTGCGCGAGTGTGCGCACGTGTGTGTGTGTGTGTGTGTGTGTGTGTGTAGTTTTCACCATGTTTCACATCCATAGCTGGTATTACACATTCACTGAACATCATATATTGCACATACGTGAATATAAATATGAATATATAATCATGTATGTATATATTTAAGTATATATATATATATATATGTATATATATATATATATATATATATATATATATATATATATATATATATATATATATTGATGGACTCGACTATTGGAAGATAATGAGAAAAAATCAACTTGCTAATTTCCATGTATGTTTAAATAATGTATTAATAAGTATTATTACTCAAATGAGTAATAATAGACATATATATATATATATATATATATATATGTATATATATGCAAATATATATATATATATATATGTATATATATATATGCACATGCATATATGTATATGTATATATATGTACATATACATGTACAATCTATATAAACATTTATACATATGTATATACATACATATACATACATATGGGTACATGTAGCTAATGATATCCACACACACACACACATATATATATATTTCGATATGTTACAGTCAGCTTGGAATGTATATGAATATATGATTTGAATGTACGTATGTGATGTTCGTATCTTTATATTTTCATATATGTAGGGGGTATTTACAATCAGTGTGGCCTGCTAAGCAATTATTTCTTTGACTTTACGCCTTTCTATGTAAAACGTAGATCGTAAACAAATGATTGATCACTGGATCTTCGTCTTTTGATGCCTGGAACATATGTGAACATCTGTACAAAGCAGGACAGTTTTTTTTTTAATGCTCGAGAGTTTCACTGTTATTTTAACCCTTTATGTACTAACAGTATGTTTAAGTAGCACATGGTTTTTTCAGGTGTGTCCACACATCTCTATCAATCGCTTTTCGGTTGGTCTGTCGGTCGGTTCCTCTTATGTTAAACAAGAGAAAAATGAAGGAGCTGCTATCATGACATGTGATGAGTGATGCCATAAAAAGTGTGACGTCATAAAAAGATGATGTACAAGCGTTTGTTTGCCAAGTATCGTTTGCTATTAATATCCAAAACTGTCCGCAAAAAAATGTAACTGTACAAAATTATCTAAAACTATTTGATAAATCATCATAAAAGTATTCAATGTGAAGGAATGGCCTGATGTGATGAAACTAGTTTTTCCACATCCGGTTCAATGTTAGTTAGCAGTATCCTTAAATCGTCCCGTTTGACTATTTGAAGTCAGTCTCTCTCCCTCACCACCCGGTGTCTTCCAACGCCCCCTATTGCCCCCTTGCCGTCTTGTGCCCCCTTCTTATCGTTTTTCTTATCCTCGCTCTTTGGATTCTCCCCTTTCTCTCTTTTAAAATCTATATCGGAGTATCAACATACGAAGTCTTTCTGATTCAATCCCTTCTAATGTTTCCTTCTCTTCTTTCTCTTCTAATTCAGCAGTCTGAGATCTGTCAAAAATGTCACCTTAAAAAGACGGTTTTAGATGATTGATCGTTGGAAATTCGAGTAACGTGTGTGGACCATCTGAAATTACGACGTTCTTATAGCTTGACTCAAATGTTGTTTAATCCTATTCCGTACATACGACAAAAAAGCATTGAATAATGAGTCAAAACACAGTATGTAAATTAACCTGTGGCATTAAAGATTCTTTCGATTGGAACATTTCAAGAAGTCTTGCAGTTTAGTCTAGCATCTCTTCATACAAAAGCCTTGTAAGCAAATTTCTATGCTTATTTGTGTATTTGATTGTATGGATGTTTTGTCCGATTCTTACAGTCAAAAACTTGTTTTGGATTGGTCCAAGTGAAATAAAGTAATATAGCTAATAAAATAATATAAAGGTTGCAAAAATTTGACATCGTCTGTTGTAACAATGGAGATTGTATCCTAAAACTTTACGACTGATCACACATTGAAACTTGTGTTAAGTTAAGACTACATCATCAGTCATCATCATCAGTCTTTTAACGTCCGTCATTGGACATAGACCTTCCCTAGGATTCGCCACAATTCTCTATCATGGGCGTCGCAGAGCAAGTATTTCCTGAATCTGCCTTGTTCATCTCTCCATCTAGTGTACTGTCGGCCTCGGTTTCTTATGTGATCTCTGGGGATCCATGTTGAGACGTGATGTCCATCGGTTGTCTTTCATTCTTGGAACATGGCCTGCCCATTGCCGTTTGATATTTTTAATAGTTTCTATGATGTCACGGACAACCATTTTCTTCCTTATATACTGTGCTGTCTTGTGCTTAGAAAATATCAAAATTGAAACATTTGGATTATCAAAAATAAATTGCATAATAAAAAAAACTCTACATCCCTTTGTGCCGATCCATACATAAATAACCCCGACATTTTGACGGGTCTATACTATTTGCTGCTGGGATCGAACCTACGACCGATAAGGTAGCTGCTTCAACAAACTTTACCCATTCCTGCAGCAGCCCAATTTTCTTATATTGTTTATTCTATTTACGTTATCTAGGCCAAATGATTCATTCACTGTGTTATAACGAAAGATTATAAGAGTTTCAAAGTAATATAACACAATTTATGGTTATTCTTTTGGATCACTTATCCATTTCTTAATAACATAATCATCGCTTGAAAGAAACAAAAAGAGCAGATATAGAGCGTAAATAAACAAAATGAGAATTTGGAATTAGAACAGTTATTTGGGCCTTTGTATTATCGGTGGCTGTTTAGCTCGATGGTAAGAGCAACACCCCCCCCCTCTCTCTCTCTCTCTCTCTCTCTCTCTCTCTATATATATATATATATATATATATATATGTATATATATATATATATGTATGTATTCAGTATTGTTTTTAGAGTACAAATGCTATTTTTTCTATCCTCAATCATTCGTTTGACCAAAACGTTGAGAATATTCACTTTAAACCAGTGGAATCGTGATACTAGTGATAGTATATTGATTGTGTGAGAATACCGTTTCCCTTCCCCAGAACGAAAGGGGACGTCGTTCCAACGTGTCCCCATAGCACTAGCCGACTGGTTTGAACACTTGATTTCTATTTCAATCATACCGTCATTGATGGGACACAGCAATCAGTGTGCAAAAGCTTTATTCTCATTTTTTTTTCTAGCTTTCTAGCTTTTCTAAATCTCAAAATAGAAAAATGCAACTTTTTTCTTGAAAAATCATCGCAAAAATATTTTCTTTTTGTCGTGTTTATCATGGTTGTCGGAATTTTTAAAACAGATCTATTTATTGTTTTTTTAACCTGTCTCATAATTCAATTACGTTTAATTAAAATATTTCAAGAGTATCAATATTGTTCGCTGCCATTGAAAAATAAATAATAGGGAGTTTAATTAAAAACAAACTATATATAAAGTTATTAAAAACTTATTTTTCCGTGTGGGAATTTTTCCCAGTGAGCATTGTGAGATTTTTCCATACGAGCATTTTTCTCTGTATTCTTCATGTGCGGTATTCTTCATGTGCGCTATTTTATGGAGAATTTTCGTGTTGGCTTCTTTCATTCGAGAACTTTCCAGACCACAAGTTTGAACATATCAGTATAAAATAACAAAGGTTAAATTATATCTGCTCAGATAGTGTTTTGGCTAGCACATTTGCCTCACTTGCAGAAGGTTACGGGTTCGATTCCTGGTATTAGCGAAGAGTAAGGGAAACCCTTCATTAGGACAAATTTCCCTGTGCACTCAGCAACCAAATGAGTGAACTCTAAGGCATTCCTGCACAACATTTCGGCCTGCGAGAGTTTTTCAAAATGGTAAAGCTTTCCACCTTTTTAAAATACATTCAGTGACTGATCGCTTGCAAAGAATCGATTTCGAAGAAAAATTGTTTTCATTCAACCGACGCTACATTGTTTTTGTGTCAAATGAATCCCCTTTCACCTTTAAAAAAAATTCAGTTTTGAAAATTAATGTTTATTCACCTCCCCATGCAGCCAAATTCGATTTTAGAGTTGACACAAAAATGCTGGCCCCAGTGGATCATAAGTATGAGCGCTACCAATCAGTCTATTTTCCCCTTTACTGCATGGAGATAACTTCAAGAAGGGATTCCCTCGAAACCTCATACTGTGACGCAGACAGAACTACTTTCTCTCAGTCGATCACAACGCCGAAAAAACCCAAGAAACAAAAACAAAAAAACAAACAAATAAAAAAACAGGATAAGAACGTTTGAGAATTATTTTAATCTGTTTCAATATGAATACTCTTACATTGCAATCACTTTGCTTACACCAAGAAATTTTCGCGTCATTTGGTACCGTTTGATATTTTTTCCCCGGATGGACATTTCTCCTGACTTTTCTTAGGTCGCATAGACATCATCGTTTTATCTATTGAAAATACCATACAAAATCTGCAGTAATCAACTTCAGTAAGAAATGAATAGACTTTGAGCCTGAAGCAAACAGGCTTGTTTCCTTTGCATTTCTTCCCTCACCTCTCCCTCTCACACTTCATGACTCTTCATTGGTAGTGTACTGGATATTTAATTTAGCTTTATATTGGATGCCATGAGTGTGAAGATGAAGAAAAAGTAGGAACTGAGGACAAGGCTTGTAGCCCCTGATTGGACGAATAGGTACCTTTTTTTTAAATTGTTTATAATCAAAATAGTGAATAGATACTCTGTGTATCGCGTGACAGTATCCGTTCTGTGGGAATATGATTTGAGGCCACACTTCGTAAGTAAACATCTCATTCGCACTAAATTGGATTCACATGACGAGAGCATTAAAGCAGCAAGTTCAGCTAACTGCTGAAAATGTTTAGAAATCCAACAAAATTTCTACCGAATGCTGGATAGCGAAGTTGTTCAACTGTAAACAAAAAAAAATAGTTGAAATTATTTCTATTGTTCTGGGACGGGAAATAGGTCGATTTTAAAGAATTTGACAGAAATCAACGAATTACTAGATTTTGATAAAAGTTTAGACATTTTTCTATTAAAGGACGAAATCTGATCACGATCTTCCCGTTGTAAGTGACGGTGGATATCAATTATGTGATCGTATTGCCTTTATTAACTTGATTACTTATTTTCCTTATGCAATCATGTTTTTGTTGAGTTTTACACATCAAAGAGAAATCCGTGGATGAATAAATGATGTTTGCTTAAAAAAAAAGCACCAGGTTATGGATGCCTTATTTTGGAATTTAAACGAATTGATAAATCGAGTAAAATATTGTTCTTCGTGGCAACGTTTTAGCTTCATTTGATTCTGTGGAAAAGAAAAAACATTCAGCGTTTCTTTCTTTTAAGATTTATCAAATATTTCGATTAATTTGATAGTTTTAAAAATTATCATATTTATTTGTTCTTTTTTCTGGGTCGACTGAAATTTCGTTTATAATATAACGATGATGAATAATGGAATATATTGTTATGAAAAAAATCACTACCGGGGAATTTTTATGTATTTTTTCTTTGATGTTTATTGGAAGCCATAAATGGAAGCCTGTAAGAATCGCAGTTATTCTTCCTTTCGCGTAATCATTATCGTTGTCATTCCTCTTACGTTCATCTCTAGTTGACAATTACCTTATTTCGGTAGATTTTTCACTAGGGAGTTTAATTTAAAATTTCTTTTCAATTAGTTGTCATCAAATATGGCGTAATGATCGATTCACCACCGATGAAAGTAAAAGGTGATAAAATAACAGTTCAATTCTATTTTATAATTAATGAAAATTATTTTTTCAGACAAAAAATAGGGCTAATTTCTTTTGGAAAAAAAAGACAAAAAAAACTAGGGAGTGGATTTTAGGAAAAAAAATAATTATGTTTTTAAAATTGGTTATAACTGTTGTTCATTCCTATCATCAAAAATATCAGTAAGCCTGTTCTAGGTTTAGGTATAAAAATGGCTCAGACTCAGTGGACAGAGACAATGTAAATGATTTTTATATTAAAAAATTGTCATATACATAATTCCTAAGTTTTTTATAAAATCATTATTTAGCTTAAAAATTTTCTCTTGTGGCCCACGGCTAATTTTTTGCAATCAATTTGACCCTTGTCACTTTGGAGTTTTGCAGGCCTACTCAAAACAGTGTGATTAGTGTGGAGGTACCCGTTCCATCGGCAATACTTAGACCGGAATACTGCACGAGCTTTACTTCTTCCAAATTGTATCCTCTTTGGAGGGTCGAGTGGGAATAGTGTTGCCTTCCCTATAATGATGATACAGTGCATCTTAAAACCTCTCTCTTCGCCCATCTCTACTTTGTATTTTTTTCTATTTTTTTTTCTTTTTAATTTTTCAATTACCTTCAATTTCTTTTCTTGCAGGCTTCTCTTTCTTTATACTCGGCACTTCTTCACTTCTTTCTTTTCTTTTCCATCCTGTTTACATAATAATCATCGTCCCGGCTTCATTTCCGGTTCTAAAACCCATTTTCTGCTTCTTGTCTAAATCTTTAGCGCCTCTTCTTTTTTTTCACACATTCCAACGTGCATATTACATCTACTTTGAGTTCTCCTCCGTTTTTATAACCTTTTTTTTTTCACTCAAACTCCAGTCCAAACCTGGAGTCGAACTTTACGTTCCTACCGTAACAAAAAGCAGCCTCAACAAATTTAGGGGAGTGAAACTTGACCTTCCTCTACCGAAATCTGAGATCACGACAAATTGATTGGTAATTGGGTCTTGTACTGATGATAATAATGATAATAATAATAATAATAATAATGATAATAGTAATAATAATAATAATAATAATAATAATAATATATATATATATATATATATATATATATATATATATATATGTGTGTGTGTGTGAAATTAACATCTCTCTTACAGGATTTGAAGTCATGTCCAAGACTGCAGGAATAGTCTTTGACCCCCACTCTCCCCCTCTCTCCCTCTCTCTCCTTTTACACCTTTTTTTTGAACCTCACTTCTTTTACGTCCCCGACTCTCTTCTTTCATTCTGCCCCTGTGAGCGAATACACACACACACACACACACACACACACACACACACACACACACACACACACACATATATATAGTCTATGCGCCCATTTATTCACAACGTTTGTTGGTTCTAGAATGTGGAACCACCACTCATAGCGCATGTCTGATCAGACTGGATACCTCATATCTGTCTTTTTTATGCATCCAGGTTGTGTTATCGGTTTACTCCTGAATTGCCTCCCTTGCATTGGGTAATACGTTTTGCTTTTTTTGGCTCTCATGATCAGAGGCTCCCAGATGCTCAGTCGGTTAACTGGTTCGACTGCAGGATGTATAAGCCGACCATACCATATATAATGATTAATACACTCCGTCAAAATTCAGAGAAGAATACACACACACACACACACACACACACACACACATATATATATATATGTATGTATGTATATATATATATATATATATATATATATAGTTGTGTGTGTGTCTGTGTGTGTTTACACGTGTGTGCCCATGCGCATCTGTGTGTTTTCATAATTACCTTGTATGCAAGTTGAGTTTCATAGGTCTGTTTTCTAGGCAAAAACTTGGGGTACGACCAATTCACGAGTTACAGTTTGTTAATCTACTCACTAGTTACTTACAGTAAACAACTGAAAGATAAAATATGTATCAATTAATAACTAAACTCTTCAATCCCCGATATATTTGAATTTTTTGAGGATTATCTTTTTCAGAAAATAACCTATTGATGTCGTTTCAGTGGATGCGTTCATTGTTTCAAATGGTGAATAGGTAATACTTTTATTAACAAATCGTCATCTTCAGGTGGAAGCGTCCATTGGGGAACAGGAACCGGGAAACAAATGAAAAATCACACTGTTCTTCTTGTAAACAGATCATTTTCATTGCCTTCTGCAAAGGACGCTAATCTAATCTCAAAGGTGTAGCTGAGACTGGGACTCTGGTGGAGGGAGTACCCAAATGCTTTATAAATATTAGTTCACCACCTGTATTTCTGCTGACAAATCTCCATAAAATCTTTGAAAGGAACCCATAAGGGGCCAGCCCCCGGTCTGGCAACCCCCTAAACCTCTAGCCTCGCTTCTGTCAAACCTCATGTGCAATCCACATAGAATAGCCCATCAAAGTTTTCACCATAGACGAGCTCATCATAGCATACACAGTATTACAGTGGGCAGAGGTTTACCTCTTATCATTGAAAGCCCTTTCAAGATCTTTAATTTAACATTTAATATCATGATCCACAATAACTTCCTATCAAGTGACCATATTGATCAGGGTAGACCTCTCGTCCAATCACTGCATCACTGAGAACTAAGATCGAATTATACACTAGGTAAATTAAAAGTTCATGATTTTTCAGCCAAAAATCAAGAGGCGACTCTAACACTAATATATATATATATATATATATATATATATACATATATATATATATATATATATATATATATATATATATACATATATATATATATATATATATATATATATATATATATATATATACACACACCCCAGTGTTAGTCTGTGAGACCATGTCTATATTATCTGGATTATGATTTTCTCATCCATAACCTGTCATGTATTCTGATCTTCTAAAAACAAAATCGGGATAAACTCAATTATACGCTCAATGCGTCTGTCTGCGTAGAGTTATTTGCTAGTTTAATCTTTTTACTTATATATTATTCATGGATGCAGACAATGATAGATCCTGCCGTTCTTTGTTATACTACAGTGATTGTGACTCCGTATTTTACACTCAATTTATAAAAGCATTACGCATAGAAACCTTTACGTTACTAGCGCTTTTCATCTTTCTGCTTGCGAACATGATTTTCAACAGTATTATATGTTTTAGATATAATCTCATTGAATCCGACTCCCTCCATACTTCCCGGCTATAGGGTAAAATAGCATATGATGAAGTGAGTGACGCCACCTCGGGAACTTGTCGCCTCTACGTCTTTTTTCACGTGTTGTAAAAAGCTCGAAGAACTCCGAGACGAGGTAGAAACTCGTGGTATGTGAAACCTGGACAGGGATGGCAGTTACCGTGGCCAGCGTAAGGGCATTCACCATTAATGATCACTATAGAAATGCGAGGGAACTGTTTAATGGGTTAATGAGACTCAAAACAGTTTAAAGAAAAATATAACCTATGAGCGTTTTACTGTTTAAGTCGAACTCTGTTTGATGAAATACATCCATAGTCTTTTTCTTTTGGGAATTATTTTTTTCACTGGCACCAGTGGTGTCCATTGGTAGCTAATATAATAAAGAGGAGCTAACGTCCCCAAAAGTAGGTGCTATTTGTCTCTTTCTCTCTCTTCCTCTTCCTCTCTCTATTCTCTTTCACTCACTCACACACAAAATTGTATTCCCAAACTACGCTTACAGACGCTGACAGTGATCCTGAATTACGTCCCATCGCCCATTTCAGAATGAATTCACATTGATAACCAACCCATCCGCAAGAATATATTTTGGAAGATGATTTTCAAAAGTTAATTTGCTGCAAACCTTACCCGGGGTTGCATTGAAACACTGCGTGGTCTTGCGAGTACATTGGGACGGACAGATGGGTGGACATTTCGTGAATTATAATCTGGTTTTAGTGACCACTGGTATTTTCATCATTGTTCATACAACTAGTATTACTTATTGGTTTCCTTTCATCTTCATTATTGCTTTGTCATTTTTGTCGTTATCTTTACTGTTACTGACCGACCACTGTGACCCAGTGGTAGAGTGCTCGAGTCATACCAAAGACTGAAAATAGTACCAAATGCCTCTTTGCTAAGCACTCAACATAAACTGCAGGATTGAGGAAACCCGGAGAAGGAATTGGCTCCATCCGGCCATCTCACCCAAGACACACTCGTGATGGGTGCCCCAAAGACTCGGTGCAGGGGACCGAAAACTCTCGTACTGGGTTACAGCGTTAAGGACGACTATTACCGCTATTGTTTTCATTTCTATCAATATTTTGAATGTTATATTCCTTTCCGTAACAAAATGCCATCTAGACCAGGGTTTCTCAAACTGTCCTGCGGAACCCTTGGGTTCTGCATAATATATTCACAGTTTCAAATGAAATACTATGTGGTACTGTTGCAAAAAATCAAAATGTTTGCATTGTACCAGACTGTTGGTTTTCGTTAAGAAAGCCATGCTTAATGTAGAATTAAGACTAACATATGTCCTTGAGCAAATTTCTTTTGGAAACTGTGTCCCAGAGTGAGTACTGAAAGTTTTAGAGACACTGATCATAGCGTTGCTGGAATTCAAGACGTACAAAATCTATTATGCTTTTCAGCATTTTTCTCTAGATTGTGGCTTCTATCTTTTCCAGATTTGCCTGAACTCCACTTAGCAGTCTTTCCAAGAGTCTTTGTTATGAAGGAAAATTCCGTTCTACCGTGTACTGGTGTTTTTCACAGTATTTAAGAAAAATGGTTTCGACTATTTTCTACCATCATCTTCATTTTTAGTTTTTATCACAACTTTTGATTCAGGCCGCCATTTTTTTTACGGTAATGAATAAATAGAGAAGCCCAGTTTAGTTTTTATTGGTTTTATTGGTTATAATTCTCATTGAAAGCTTACTTTTTATTACTCTGTTTATTTGTTGTCGTAGGATTGACAAAAATAACTAAAAATCGAGCTGAAGGTAAAAACTAGTCAACATGAATGAAAAAATATTGTGTTACAATACTTCAAACAATAATGATAAGAATAAATAATAAAATTACTATTGTTGTTTTTATAGCTGTTTTAGCTTTTAGATGATTTATTACTTATTTCTCGCCTCGTCGAAGAATATTGGTTATATGTTATTGTAATCAAACAACCCAGCGGGACCTATACCAGCTGTTCTTTTGTTTATGTATAGATGTCTTCGTTACCCGGTCTCCGTGTAATCTGTGCGGATCTCTCTACGTGTAGTGTTTTTTCTGTTTACGGACGCTTGTATGCGTGATTATATATAACTGGTTTAATGGACTTTACGATTGCGTAAAGGAGAACGGGTTTGGTTTCAGCACCTGGCGATATAGTCAACAATATCCTGCTCGCCAGAGTGTTGGGGACAGACGATGTGCTCCCTTATTTGAAGATATCCCCAACTCTTTACCTGGAGACAGAGAAACAGCGGGGTTCCATCATTTAGCATTTGTTATGGCTACACGATGAAATGCACACATACAGTGAGTGAAAAAAAGTATCCGATATTTCTCTCCTATATGCTCCTACAGATTTGAAAGAATTGACATAATTTGAAACAAAGATTAAGAAGAAAAAAAACCCTTTTGAAACAAGATTGAACATTAAACTGTTATGTATCACAATCAGTTTCCTAATAGATTCTATGATGCCTCGGACTCCCGTTTTCTTCCAGATATACTGCGCTGTCTTAATAAGACACGGTACAAGTACCGTTATCATTTATATGTAATGCACATTTGAATATAAAACGCATCCTTTGTTATAAGCCTTAGAATCCCCGATGAAAATATTTCACTTTTCCACGTACATATATATGTTCTTATTATATATATATATATATATATCTTCCAATGTAGGAATAGAGCACTCTGGTGGATAGGGAATAGATGCATGAGTAAATATATAGCTTAAATTCAACCTTACTGACTATCCAGTTCTGTGGGGCAGAGATAAGATGCCAGCCTCTGAGTCTGAAGGTTTCGATCCTACCTCGTGGAACTGGATGGGATTATGGATAGTCTGCAGCCACACTGTAGAGTAGTAATACAACGAAACAGCTGTCTATGGATGATATGATAATATATATATGGGAGAGTTTTTCCTCCATGTAAAGAGTCGAAAGTGAAGGGGGACTTATTAATGGTCAAAAGTGAGCTGGAGTTTTTATTATACATATCTGGAAGCTTTGGTTCTTTTTTTTTTACTCTCTAAATATTTATCTGACGTAGATGGGTCAGTAATGATAATAGGAGGCTTTATTCAAGGGAAAATTGAAGATAAAAAATGATTTCACCTTTGAGGGTCAAAAGTGAAGGGGAACCTTTTTTGCCTTCCGGACTTCAAAGGTGGCGGGAAACTTACCTGAAAGCTTTAGCTTTTCTATCCTTTAAATATTTTACCCGACGTAGATTGGTACTTCAGCAAGCTGTGTATGGAAAATTTGAGGGTTGTAGCGGCAGAATCCTGTTTACCAGTTTATTGTTACTACTACTACAACTACTACTACTACTGGGGAATATCATTATGTAACGCTTTGATCGGACTTTTGTCCTAGTCTCAGTTTATTTTGCGAAGACAATGTTTCGGCCGTTGTGCCTTCGGTCGTCTTCGGGTGATGGCCCCAACTCCAGACAACTAAAGAAACTGCAACCGAAATCAGACACTGGAACGCACACACTTGAAAACGGCCGTAGGGTACAACGGCCGAAACGTTGTGTTCAAGCGATGAACCAAGATGAGGAGAAAAGTCCAAACAAAACTATACATATAAAAATGTTATCATTAACCTCCTGTCCAAGTTTTGTTTTCTTACCGTAACAAGAACAAACCTCACCAAATTTAGAAGAGTAAAAACGTTCCTCTACTGGGATTCGGAATTACCACTAACTGATCGGTAATCGTGTCTCTTACCGACTGAGCTAAATTGATATGTATTGAATTTTCACCAAAATTCATGTCAGAAGCACGCGAGGGTTTATTTCATTGTAATAAAAAAGAATACACCGATAAAATCTGCATTTCTCTACTGTAATTCGAAATCACGACCAAGTGGCACTTTTTTACCGACTGAGTCAAACAATTCTCACATCTCTACAAAATTTATCCCACGGTTACGCAAGGGCTTATTTCAATTGAATGAATGAATGAATTTTTATTTAAAAAATCATGTTTTATACTTCTTTTAATTTATTTATTATATATACAATACAAAAGTTACAGTAATCATCTTTGGTCTGGATAGAAGTAGGGAGGAGTTTGACCCTGCTACAACCAAGCCTGTTTAATTTCTTTGAAACTGCAGACTGTTACATCCTCCATTGTTCTTCACTATTTCCTTATCCCCGTCTTTCCTTCAAAAGCGATTCTTAAATGTCGTTTTCTCTCAGCGTGCACCACGTGGTCTGTCTTACATACACCGACTGCACTTCTTCTGGCAAGAACCACGCTTGAGGCATCTCTTATTTCCTATTCAATCTTGTTAATATAAAGAGAACATTTTTTTTTCATGAACTGGTCATACCTGAAAGAAGAGAAGAAATGAGATTATTGCCCCCACCCAGTCACGATTCGACTAAGTAATATATATTCTGCATACGACCACTGCCTCCTCTTCTGCTTATTTCTCGTCTTTCTCGGGCTTCTTTTGACTATTTTGTTGCTTTTCAACGTCTTCCTTGTAAACCTGGAACATAATTTCACCATTGTCTTTTTCAACGGCTGCACAATATCTGAAACCCCAGTTTTTTTTTCTCCGTTGATTTTATTTTATTATAACAATTGAATTTCAATCGAATTACAGCAATTGACAATATGTTAAACATTTCAAAATCACTGTCAAGAGAAGTCAAGCGACTATGAGAAAATATCGTATTTCTCTATGGTGACCAGCTGGTCCTTTTGCCTGCTTTTTAATCAATGAATAATAAAGCTAAGTATTTCGGTACCACAAATTTCCCCTTTATTTCGTATCAAGTCATTGTTCGTAACTCAGATAAACTTAATGATCATAAATAATGAACAGGTGGATCAGTGTATAAAACCTCGCCGCAGCAAACAATGTCCTTCCTTCCACTAGACAGAAAATCCATCGTCGAAAGATAATTCATTAGACAATTCCACTAACCAAATCCTTGTATCTAAAGTAGTAATGTATGTATGCAAATGTATGTATGTAACACAAAAGTGAAAAGTATCTAAGATCTTTGTTCATACCCTTTCCTTTTCAAATACGTGGATCCATTTTTCAATTTGCGGTTTCTTCATAATTCAACGCACTTAACGTTTGTGCTCTCGTGGCGTGAGATTACGTGGCGTGAGATTACGTGACATTGTTTTTCTTGTAAAAAAAACGAAGTTTTCAATTTTGCTTCGTCCAAAATCACTACTTCAACAAAGCCAGAAAGCAAAACATGTAAGTATATTACATACTTGGTATAAATACAATTTCCGTATTGTCCACTGATTTATATTGTCGGATATCGTATCCATATGCTCATCATTCATTCATATATATATATATATGTATATATATATATATATATATATATATATATATATATATATATATATATATATACGTATACACACACACACACACATATATATATACATATATATGTGCACACACACACACACACACACACACACACATATATATATATATATATATATATATATATATATATATATAACCCTACACTTAATAAGATATCCAATGGTCTTGAGCAGGGAGTTATCTTGTGTTTATTAACTAAAAGCCTCCTCCCCTACTCAAAAGAATAAGATCGCCCACCAAAATACCAGCAGGTAAAAATCTTTACCGTCTCTATTTTACTAACTTGCTCTTAGAGGATCATTGAAATTGCGAACTTTAAAGATCTTGATAATGACGGTAGGATCAGTCGAAAGCGCTTGATTTTACAGTATATATATTATAAAGGAATGGATGTACAATCCTACAGAATATCTATGATTGCGTTATATCATTTGAAACTGTATTTGAAATGATCTCCTGTTGTTACAAGGAGAATGAGTTATTCAGCTTTGACAGCGGGAAAAGTATAAACAATTAAAGAAAAATGGGGCTGCGGTAAGAATCGAACCTGCAACCGATTGGGTAGCTGCTTCAATGTAGCGTTGCCCTTAAGCATAAGCAAGTTAATATTGCCAAGATACGAGCTTATCGCATTCATTAAAGATACAAGACAAGCTATTAAAGATACAAGACATGCTATCGCCTAGAAGAATATTCGGTGCTACCGTAGTCTACCATTGGACTTGTACGGTAGTATGGGGTCTACTATTAAGCTCCGACTGTAGAATGGAGTCTACGATGAAATTTCTACTGTAGTATGCGGTCTAGCGTTGAGTTTCTATTGTAGTATGTGGTCTACCAATAAGTTTCTAAAGTAGTATGCAGTATCTCATGATATTTCAACTATAGTATGCGGTTTACCATTACATTTCCACTTCAGTATACGATCTGCCATCAAGTTTCTACTTCAGAACGAAGGTGGCTTTTGAAAAATACATCTTGCTTTGTGTAAATAATATATACTTGTTTTCGTTGTTGACTTATAGACGTATTGATTTAACTACGTGGGTTAGACTTGGGATGGTTGGAACACTTTTTACTTTTCTCTCAGTTCCTAAGGAACATCATGGACTAGACGAACTAAATCTGTGCTTATTACACTTACGTCTGTTTTCTGATTAACCATACCATTTATTACGTATGACATATCGTTCACAATATGTATCTGAATGGAAGAAGTCAGATGCTGCAACTGACCCGAACCCTAGGGACAGTTGCAACACTAATCGGGGACGTTTGCAACATGTTAAAAATACATTAAATCTCACCATCATTAAATGTTGCTATTTGTCTCAATGAGCATAGTATTCTGAGAATATGTACTGTTTTATAATGATATAATAGCGTTATTAATTCATTTATTTGTCAAATAACGGTTATTGAATCTAGTTCAGTCCATGCATGGAACATGGGCTTACAGTGAGTCAATGTACAGATGTTACGGATGTCATTCAATCTCTCCATTCTCAGCGTTAGACGGGAAGAATGGAACAATTTGAAATACAACTAACTTTTATTAAACATGTATTTATTGTACAAAGTTGCAACTGTTTTAAAAACTAATTTTTGTCACATTCCAGGGGATGTGGACTGCGACTTTGGGTTCTTTCACAAAACTAATAAGCTTTTGAAAACTAAAAAAAAAATCGAATTTTAAAAACACAGATATATTAAAAGGTCACAGCTAATGGACTTTAAAAAAATTATTGCAACCGTTCCCAACTCTACCAGTCATGAGAGAGCACCGTGTGCTAACTAGACCCACTGACTTTGACACATGCTGACCATGTCACTGAGAAGTCGAATAAACAATGAATCAAACTAAGTTAGTTTTTATTTATTAACGCAAACGGCCAGGAGAGGACAGCAAAAATACTGAACATGAAAAAAATTTCATGCCTCCAGAACACTTTTCTTTCAATAGATCCAGCAGCAGATGCTGAATGAATCTTCTGTCCTTGTCGTCGGGGTCTAACTGTGAATATGTAGTATAGTGTCATACCTCTAGCATGTTTCTGATTGAAGGAACAGGACTTGTTGCAACCATCCCCAGTCTCCCCTATATGAGTATATTGATATGAATGTGTGCATGCGCACGCAAAGGCAAAGTTATCTAACTGATCAATGAAGGTGATGTTGCTGCTTTGTTTCTCCTTTGGTCGGATGTTGTTTTTACATCAGTTTTCATCTACATGGTTTAGTTGACACAATCCTGAACTGCCCTAGCCGACCAGAAGAGACTTGATAATCCAAGTTTTGCTTGCGCTATGTCGCTAGATTACCCTAATTTGAAGCCCTGAAAAACGGTTGTAGGCATTTAGATATTTCACTTTGGATGGTTTTAGACTAAAGTTTTCAAATAATTCTGTAATTTTGGGAGTGCTTAACAAAAAGTTCCGTTTAGGAGTTCAAAGTACGGAATTTGTTCATTAAAAAAGGGAAAAAGAAAAGGAAAAATCAAATTAAATTACCTCCCTTGAAACAAAAATTCGCAATTGTTGACCGCTACCCCACTCTGCAATCTTTACGCAGGTCTGAATAACTCCAAATAAAAACATTGTTATAACCTTCCAATTTCTCCCACCCGAAAAAAGACACCGGATTGAGGACATCCACCCACCAGGCTTCGATGGCAGTTCCCGTCACTGCGTTCTGATCCATCCCCTGAAGAAGGTCATTGAGTACAACGGCCGAGATGCAGACAACTGTCAATGTATACCAGCGGTTCTCAACCTTTTCACCACCACGCACCTTCCTTTTTACTACTTGGACCTTTCCTCCACAATCCCACGCCTCCACCATCTTTAACGAAATTATTAGTTTGAAATGAACATAACTGCGATGTGAAAAAGGGTTAATCCACATCCACATATAATAATTAGTAATTTGCATATGTCTTCTGTCACTCTGACGTCATCAGTGACGTCTAGTGACGTAACTTAGTAGGAATGAGATTTTCTTCCGCTAAACTTGATAAATTGTATCTTCACTAAATGTCACTTCTAGATCAGGAAATATTGATCAAAAAGAAGAGAGTGCTGAACAAAATAATGTTTTAACATTTCATAAATAAAATGCAATTATTGATGAATCACTCAATTATTGTCATCAATCTTTGACAGCAAGCTTATATAAAATAAATATATAGATATAATGTTCATCATGATATTATGCAAACTCTTGTGAAGAGAATTCCTGAAATAAAGGAATTCTTACATTTTCCCTGCTGGCTCACGCACCCTCTTGAAATTACTCACGCCCTCTGGTGGGGCATGCCGCCCAGGTTGAGAACTACTGATCATAATGATGATCCCACGTCTAGATAAATTCAGATTGAAAGCCGAAATTATTATTCATCTTTCTAAAATTTCACTATGTATATATATATATCATTAAGAAATGGATATATAATCTGACAGAAACATTTATAGATGCGTTATATTACTTTTCGATCTCTATTTGAAGTAATCTCTGGTAATTACACGGTGCATGTATCATTCGGCCATGACAGCTTAAATTGAATAAACAATCAAAGAAAAATGGTCGAAAAGAAAAAATATTAGCATTACTGGCGGCTGTTTATCTCAGGTAAATTGAAGCAGCTACCTTATCGGTCGTAGGTTCGAGACCATAACTCGTTCTAATTTGAATTCTATTACTTTCCCAAGAAAGTTTTGCTTCAGTTCCTTAAAAAATAAAAGTGAAAGTTTTAAAAAGATTTAGATGTTTTAGAATGAAAAACCCAGACGTTATATACTTTTCTTGGGTTTTCCTTTCTTTTTCCTAATCTAAAATAACAGTTTTTAATGTGGTGGGTATTTTTTGGTGAACTGATTCTAACGATAAAGTTTCTGATTATACTGATACAAAGAAAACGAAGTGTAGCATCTGTTATATTTTGACGGTAAGTCTTGCAAATTAATGACCGCATGCAGGGATATCAATAGTCGAAGATATAACTGGCCAAAAACACGCAAAAAATGTCCCAGGACAAGTCGAAATTAGTATGCATTTTTTTTTACATCAAGTGCATTTACTTCCATAGGGGTACAGTTTTATTTTCAGTGTTAATATTATCTGAAAATATTACCTTTAAAATATATATTCATCACGTGTTGCTCTATGATGAAATTGATTAATGACTGAATGTAACATTAATTATTTTTGTCTTTTTGTTAATGAATTATTATGAATCATTATTACCAATTTTATCAATGCAATTTACCTTCTTAATTTTTAATTGCTTTTTATCACGACTTTACTCAGGCTGACATTGAACAAAAAGAACATTAGTACCATCAATGCTAGGATCATATATATATATATATATATATATATATATATATGCAATGCTCTTCCATAAGAATAGAGCACCCTGGTGGATGGGGAAATTAATTAAAATAAATGTATCTCTTAAATTCACTCCAACTGACCGTCCAGTTCCGTGGCTCAGCTGTAGGATACCGGCCTCTGGGTCTGAAACGAATGTTTCAGTCTAGCCGCGTGGTACTGGATGGGATAATGGATTGTCTATAGCCACGCTGAGGAGTTGTAATACAACGAAACAGCTGTCTGTGGATGACACAATAATATTCTTATATATTTGTGCATATATACAAACACACACACACACACACACATATATATATATATATATATATATATATATATATATATATATATATATAACATGAGTAAAGATTTTTTTCACTGGTTTGTTCCTGATGGTAAAATAGGTGTTTCGAATCGTGCTACATCGGTTCTGACAAAGCTACTGGCATATGTCATCTTTTTCATCCTTATACGCCTTCAAAATTGACATAAATCGTACTGGAGATAAAAAATAGAAAAATAAAAAAAAATATTGAATCAAGATTTGACATCGGAAAGTTATATACAATAACCAAAAATATCTGGCCAAGATTCCATCAATTTCGAAGACGTATGAATAAGTTGAAGTTGAGTTTTCGAGATCTTTTTGATTCTGCACTCACTGTATAAGATTTAAAAACAACGCTCGTACATAACATTTTGTTTACTTTATGAATTACGTAGATAAAGAGGCAAAAGAAAGATAAAAGAAAAGAACCCTTTTAACGCTAGTTTGTAGTATGTAATCATTTGTTTTGTTGTTTTTTTTGTCCCGAAGTTTAAATCGTGCTAAAGAGTAGCCTCTAAAAAAAGTGAAGAGAAAAGATGCCGAATGGTTTGATATAAACATTGTGGGCGTGATGTCGTCTACAGCATCTGTTTAAGTCGTTATTCCAAAGGCTTCTATTTTGAGAAGCACAGAGTGCAAGAGGGGAGAAAATGAGAAACAATCAAGAACTTGATAACATTAGGGAGAAACGAAAGATAGAAACGATGAAAAGGGAAAACAAAACGAACGATAACGGTTCTTTCCTCGAAGAAAATGAACAAGAGAAGACAGAAAGAAAATAGAAACAAAAAAATAAAGAAAAAAATCGACAGGGTTGTGGATGAAAGAATTAACCCTTCATGTTCTAACTGTATCACATGTTTTGTCGATTAATTTGTGACCTGTGTGTCCCAGCGGTAGAAAAGATTGGGACGGTCGCAACACTTTTGCATTTCTCTTAGACTATTAGTACTAGACCAACAAAATTTTCATATATCAGACTTACATCCGTCTACTAATTACCCGTACCATTTAAAGATTAGCACTTATGGTATATGCGCATGTGCAATATTAGGATCATCGCTCTAGCATGTTTCTGATTGGGGAATAAAATATGTTGCAACCGTCCCTTGTTGCAACCGCCCCCTGTCTACTCTACTTGAAAATTCGTTTTTCTTTCAATAGCAATTAGCGTTTCTTCATCATTAAATGTTAGTTGCCTTCATTCGGCCTTCAAATGTAATTAAGTCGACGGACGTGTAGTTGAACTGGTGTTTGTCAGTGGCCAAGTGAACTTCTGACAATTTAGTATGGCTTAACACAATGAACTACATACCCTTAGCGACGCCCAGCTAGTTTATAAAGTATTTTCTGACAGATTCCCTTTCTGGGGCATTTGATACAACTGCCTTGCTCAGTGCATTGAAGCCAAGGCTTTTGGTTTCGTCCTTGAACCTGCATTCAGTGGTTTAGCGAATTACCTGCTCATACCCAAACCCAATCATATTTTTTAGAAGTAAAACTTGAACAGTCTCTCTGAGTTTTCACAGTGCAAGAAATGTTTTTTTTTTCCTGAGCACAGAAAACTGACTGATTCTTGTTTATTTGGGCCGTCATCAGTTAAGCATCATTCGCTGTAAATGAATAATAAAAAATGTTTAAGATTCGGATAAGGGTAGCAAACAAATTCTAAATTAGTTTTCCGGTATTATCCCCTTGTCTTAATCTCATTTCCCCACCCCCTAATACTCACACGAAACACTCACCTAAAATAGAGAAATCAGACCGGGCTAAACGGTGTTTCCCCTGGCTACGGGGATGTGAGTTCGTATCCTACCTAAGGCTTATTCTTTATTTTCTGATCAACGCTATTTACTCACTGTCGGGGGAGGGGATTGGTCTGAGCAAAAGTCGTAATTTTAAGCAACTGATAAAATTGAGATGAAAGTAAAAAGTAGTAATACAAAAATTAAAAAAATAATAGCGATCTGTGATTCTTAATCTAATAAAAATGACGATAAGTAAATTAAAAAAGCAAACAAACCGGAAACATTTATGAATAGACATCATCAAAAAAAAAAAAAAAAATAATGCAATCCTTCGTTTTGTGCCCACATTCAACCAATGTCGAAATTGACTACGGATGCCCAAAAAGGAACAGAAGAATATCAATTGGCCACTTACAAACACCAATTAGATTGCACGACTACTTAATTTATTAACATCATTTACGAATTATTAATCATTTATTCATAATTTTATTAATTATTCTTAATATATTAATATTCAATATTCATCATGGTTACTGCAGATAAGTGTCTGATCTGAATTTTGTTTTCCTCTCATTAATTGTCTTATCTCTTTTAATAGTGCACCGTTTTTGAGTGTGCACCATTTTTGAGTGTGTGAGGGTGTGAAACTTTACAATTTTCAATCGGGACCAACTTCCCTGCATTGTGGCGAAGGATCTTTAAGATTCTGTTGGTTTTTTTATAGACATTAAAATATTTTAGCCCTTTTGTGCATCCGTGATTGACAGCATTTGAATGTTTATGAGGACACACAACAAAAGAATGCCCCACCTAAAAAAAGATAAGAAACGAACTACATCAAACAAACAAACGAAAAACAAAACGCGAAACGTTCTCCTAAATTACTGTATTAAAACTTGAAAATATGAATGAAAAAGTCTCCGGTTAATACAATTATGTATATAATGTATTATTGATCCAAGAAGGGCAAAATGATAGGTAAATATGTTTTAACTATCTCACACTTTTCAAAACTCTTTTGAGACGTCTTGCAAAATCTCGATATCTTCTTTGAAGGTCTGATTTTAGTTATAATTGCAAGAAAAATTGTATTAAGATATTGAGTCGAATCTTAAATTTCTTCCAAAAATAGAACTGACCTCAGGGAAATTTAATTCGAAGAAATTACTTAATTTAATGATTAATTGGCTGGATTTTTGGTAAAATGATAACCATAAACCATACTTGATAAAATGGATTGTATGTAATTCAAGAAAAAATAATCCAAATTCTTTTCAATAAAACCTAATCAAGATTGATGAAACTTTATATTAATCGATGAGTAAAGCATCTCTCTTTCTGAATTACATTGTTTCAGGAGCATACAAGGAACGTAAACGTTTATGATTTAATGACAACATTTTCGAAAAGCCATTATAAAGTTTTTTCAGTTGACATAATTTTTTTTTTTAAACCTTAAAAGTGTACGCTGTATTTCAATAGAAAAAAAAACTTAAGAAAAAAAATACATCAGCTTTATCGCATTTCTTTTTTTCCGATTAGGAGCCAATTTAAAAAAATAGTCGGCATTATGGATTAAAATGTCAACTGGTTTAATTTCTCTGGGGACGTATCTTTATAGAAATGTCAATATTTTATGCATGCAAAGGATATTTTATTGAGATTTCATAAAATTGAATAAGGGGGGTGGGGGCGTTTACTAAAAAAATATTTCCATAAGTTTCTCTTACAAAATACCCTTTCCATGAAATAATTAATTTCCTAACGCAAAGTCTCGTGGTTCACAAGTTTGCCAGCGTAAACAAGTTTTCAACTCCGAATATCTCTGCTTTTTTAGTTGATGTTTTTCTGCTTTCTTTCTTCCAATTAATAACACAAAGATTATTACGATTAGGTCGATAGGTTACAAGTTTCATCCCTTTTCTTCATCGCTCCGTGTTGCCTTTTGTTTAAAGTCTGTTGTAGATGCCATTTTTATGGCTTGCTCAATTTTTATTCAGAATATTGAACGTGTTCTGAAATAACGGTCTGAGTGCAGCAACAGACGATTCATTAAACAGATGCAGTGTTTATGTTTGGAACTGTTTTTTCGTCAACCCAGTGGGGTGAATCTTATTTCTTTCTGAGGACTATGACATTCGTAGGGTCATGCTATATTTGCCTGAATATTTTTTTTTATAGAAGTCTGTTCCGCGTTTCAGGCGTGCATAGACTTTTAACGGACATCAAAATCATCAAGAAAAGTATGGGCTTTGATCAATATCTTCGCTAGCTTGAATAAGATTATACAGTGGACCCTCGATAAACTGACAATGTTAAGCAGGATATCGGATTAAACGGACAAAATCTCAGCTAAGAACGTGACTGGAAAGATAATCACCATCATTTCTACGTTACCACTACAATTACTACTCCTCATTTAGAAGTAAAGAAACCTATAACAGTTTGTGGATTTTCAGACGAGACACATCTTGATTAATTCACCTCGTTATATGCCAAGTAATTTCATGAGATATATAAATATTTTTATGTTGTGCATCAATGAAAATATCTGTAACTTGAAATCTATTAATTGTATCGTAATGACTTATTATGTGTTATTACCAAGAGAACATTTTTTGAAAAAAGCTTTTAGTGACAAACTCGTCAATTATGGCAGAATCGATATAAGTTTAGTCAAAAACGTAAACTCAGCCTTTATCTGCACAGAAATCCTCTGTGATCACAGCATTTTTTTCTTCTTTACAGCTGAATTTATGCTGTTTTCTTGCAGTCATAACCTAAATCAAACTTTCAAAGAAGATATTGAATAATTGCGATACTTTTTAAGAGTGCAAAAATAGTTGTCAGTGTATATACTTTCAGATATCGTACATGTATTGGCTCCTGCCATCAATTAACTCTGACAATCAGTTAAAACGGACTCCCCATTAGTTCGTTTTAATAAAGATTCACTGTAATTACAGAAAAGCCTCCGTTTCAAAGTGAGGGTCCACTGTAATTACAAAATATGCTGATTTTTAAAGCAATCACTTCACACTTTGAGTGATTGGTACTAACTAATCTCCCTGACCAATTTCCCACCCATTTGATGTCTTGCCACACTAAGGTGAGGATTGTATCTGCTTTCAGCGAATCTTTATTTAGCCCTTAACATTTGGGTAATTTCCACTTTCAGTGAATCTTTACGTATATATCAGCGGGTACTTCTTTACGTGTATACTGGTGTATATATATATATATATATATATATATATATATATATATATATATATATATATATATATATATATATATATATATATATATATATATATCAACTGTACGTAAGAAATCATCAGCCTTTGTAACGATTTTATTTTGTAGCGGAATGTTATACGCTAATGCTCACAAGTAATCCAAAATAGATCTTTTCTTTTGATGTTTTATCAGATTTTTAATACCAAGTTTGATGGTCTCACTCCTGGGTACTCGGAATTGGGTTTTATTAGCTTTGAAAATGTTACGGTTTAAATATAAGCTGTTACTAATCATTGAATGCAGATTCGCTGAACGAAGACTCGTTGTATGTCGACTCGTTGGCCTGACTGCATACATTAACAAGGCATTCATATATATATAACAGACTTGTTCGGGCCCTTCCATGGGTCGATGGGTGGCGAGGTCGTCTGGGTGACCTATTCATTAATATAAGTTCAATCCTCACAGGTGACCCATGATTATAGCCTCGTCTCTGACTAAGACCTGCCTGTTAAATCATATACAGTGAGTGTAAAAAGTATCCGATATATTAGAAAAAAGAAATTAGACAACTTCAAATTCTGTCAAAGTTATATAAGTATGTTAGGATGAACTTTTTGAAATGTATAGGATACTCTTGAACTCACGGTATAAAATAATTGGAGCTGTGTCTGTAACACTTATAGCCCTCAATAGCAGCGTATCTTTGCTAGTTGGAAGTATGAGAAGGAGAAAAATGGTCCGAAGAGTCACACAAATAAAGAACACGTTAAATGGGAAAATGAAAAAGACAAAAAACAAAAACAAACAAACAAACAATAGAGATAGAGAAAAATAAAACCCAAAATGAGAATAAAGGAAAGAAGAGTGTGGGAAAAGCAAGAAGCCAAACATTTGATGAAAAATACGGAAAAAAAATTTGATAAAAAGAAATTTTCGAAATAGCTTGATAAATATTTTTCTATTGTCTACTTAACATAATTTTGGCTCGTTGATTATGATGGCGACCCTCATAAAACGATTAGCAAAGGAAGGGAAGGAATAAAGGCTTCACTGAGTTTTATTGTACGGTAAGAATTATTAGAAGATAAAAAACAAACAGTCAAGTAAATATTTAGAAGATAGGGAGAAAAGAGTGGTAAGACGTTTGTTGGAGAATCTTGATTGTTTTTTGAAACTTCGTTTGTGCGTGCATAGACAGACAGGCAGACACATGCACACACGCACACTCATGTATATATTCATCAGGTGATAGTATGTAAAACCACATGCATATAGCGTAAGCACATGTGCGCGTACATATAAGGAACGAGCACATGCGTGTATACAAATGTACTTACATGACATACATATATCTCTGTCTCTGTCTCTCTCATTCTCTCTCTCTCTCTCTCTCTCTTTATATATATATATGTGTGTGTGTGTGTGTGTGTGAAATAAACATCTGATGATCTCCACAAGAAAAACTCACTGATATCACCAAAACTTTTAATTCTGTGTAAAACATAAAACCCACTGAAAATATTACATAAATTACATTAACAGATTTTGGGAAATGGTAAACCGAAATGACATAAATTTTTGGAATATATATATATATGTATGTATGTATGTGTGTGTGTGCGTATTGATTAGAGCATCGATATATATATATATATATATATATATATATATATATATATATATATATATATATATATATATTTTTTTTTATTAACCATCCAGATATATATAATGAGTGTCAAAAAAATTACGTTATATCTATATCTATATTTATAGGTTTATGCAGAAGTACAACATTTTTTGTGTATATCATCCCTTCCTAGAAGCACCATCATTCAGTCATCAAAATATTTCCCGTGTGCCTCATTTCAGCATTTTATCTTATAAATCGATTCCAGTTTTGATTCAATGAATTCCTCGGGTAAGATTTGGTCATCTTAGACTTGTTGGAACCACTGACCGCAGGGGCGTACCAAAAGATCTTTAGGGGTCGGGGTTGGTGGGGGCCAGTCATCTACAAGACCTATAGGCCTCTGATCTGTTGACCAAGAGGGCATGCATGCCTCTAATTTGTCGACAAAGTGAGTGCGTAGAACGAATAAGGGAAGAAATTGGGGGTCAGTAGGGTTTGTCATCCGTAGCTTGAGCTGACTTTTAGAATGTCTAAAATCAGTTGATTTTCTTATATTTTATATATTTTAAATCTTGTATTAACCTGACCATCTTAGATTATTATCGCTTAAACCGGAAAAAATCATTACGAATTATAAGTAATCCATTTTGGGATAAAATCCCCAACTCAAAGATACAACTAAGTTGCCATTAAACACAATGTAATAGAAATTTTATTTAGTTGACTGTAAAACTTTTCGTCATCCGAAGTTGATGATTTAAAGATTCGCAATAAAGATAGAGAAAGCAGGGCAAGTGAATATTCAAAGGAATAAATAATAGATATGAGCTCTGATCAGTAAAGTCATGCATCGACTTACGTCCAAGTTACCTTCTGGTAGTATGGACACGACTCAGTCCGGGCGAAAGTTGATCATTATAGAGCAGAGAAAAATATACACACTAATAGGTCTTCTTTGCCTTTCCGAAGAGAGGGTGAGAATTTATGTCATCCATTACGTTTCTTATGTAATTACCTCAACCTAGTAAGGTGACTGTTCTTTCACTTTCTCCACCTTGCCTTCCCTTCCATGGGGAACTTGAAACAAGCATAACATTTACATCTTTGGCGAGGCAACAATAACATGACGAGAATTTTCGTCATTCGCAATCGAGCCATCAAACTGCGATGACAGAAATTCCCATCATCAGCAGCTGATGTATAATAGGGACGTATCTAGGATTGGACGTAAGTCGGTTAGACGTAAGTCGACTTATGACTGCTCATAAAAGAGTTGGATACTATTATTAGTTGGTTTGGAAGATATGGAGAATGAAGACAAGAAACTGAGATTTCAATAATTAATAAACATGAAGTTTCAAAGACTCTCTCTCTCTCTCTTTTCTCTTTCTCTCATATATACATTCCACTATATCTTGCCTCACTTAGTCGAAATGTTTTGTTGTCTTAAAACTTGCCATGCGTGTGATTGAATGTTTTCTAGTGTATATTTTTGAAAAACGTTCTCTTTCGCGTGGCTCCAGCACGTCATAAGACTTTTTTTCGTTCCATTCCAACGTCTCGTTCCCTTCTAACTGGCATTCCATCAATTAGTGTGTTGTATACATTTTAGTATTATATATATATATATATATATATATATATATATATATATATATATATATATATAGAGAGAGAGAGAGAGAGAGAGAGAGAGTGAAAGAGTACGAAAGAAAGAAAAACAATGTTTGAAAAGAAACTCTTTAGTTAACAACATTCAAGAATAAATGGTTCTTAAATACAAATCAGCAGCCACTACCCGGCTGAGGACATCAAATATCCCGACTGTCTAAGTACCCTCTTTGAACTATCATAAACACGACACAAAATCTACGTTCTTCGATATAGACGCACACCCGTTGTTTTATGGATTTCCCAAGTACTTTACAAACCCTTCACCCACCCTGTTCGCAAGCCTTAAACTAAAAGAAACAAAAAGAAAAAAGAAAATTCTTACTGCAGTAGGTCGTTAGTGCACCTCATTAGGTGTCTCTGTGGCAATTCATTTCGCATTACGTCGTCGAAAAGCAGCAGAAATCGTATTATCTATGTCAGCTATCCTCAATGTTTGCGCCGTGGCTGTGTTGGGTGCCGCACTTGGCTACCACTGGCATTGTGGTATATTCGAGAATTGAAATGATTCAAGGCAATCG
Organism: Thysanoteuthis rhombus; assembly: GCA_963457665.1. Lineage (NCBI taxonomy): Eukaryota > Metazoa > Mollusca > Cephalopoda > Oegopsida > Thysanoteuthidae > Thysanoteuthis > Thysanoteuthis major. The sequence continues at coordinate 16,030,904 of OY735203.1, forward strand.
TAATTCAATAAGCAGATGTAAGGTCAAAATGATGGGAGGCGACATCTAACTGGCACTCTGTGAATCACTCTGTCAATGTAACGTTTAAGTTCATCGTTTCTAAACTAGATAGTGCTCATTATTGGTACAAAGTAGTTGCATATATATGATCGCAGATTCTTGGACCTTTCATAAATTTAAATTACATCAGACATTTTTTTTTCATTGGAATTACATAACAGTTAAAACATCAACGCAATTGTTCTGTATTTTCTTCATTAGAGTGCCGTGAAAAATCATTCAAGTAAAAATAAAAGACTCACTCGAAATCATTTGCAGCAAAAATGAAGCCGGAAAATTCTTTTGAAATCAATGAAAAAACTAACTGATTTCATGGCGATGTATGCTTGTATCTCTCACTCTTTCCTTTTTTCTACACACACACACACACACACACACACACACACACACACACATATATATATATATATATATATATATATATATATATATATATATATATATTATGCAAAGGTTTCGATCCTCGTGGTACTGGATGAATATTGGATATTCTATACCCACACTGAAGAGTTTCAGTAAAACAAAACAGC
>OY735203.1:16033993-16051493 GCA_963457665.1 Thysanoteuthis rhombus
ATGTATTTAGTGTTGAAAGATGTCAAGCTTTCTGGACCATATATATATATATATATATATATATATATATATATATATATATATATATATATATATACATACATATATATATATATATATATATATATATATATATATATATATATGTGTGTGTGTGTGTGTGTGTGTGTGTGTGTGTGTGCGCGTGTATGTATGTGCTCCTTGTATATTCGAATAGATGAATGAAACTTTTCATCGTCCAACCGAATCCTCCATATAAAACAGTGCCTCTCGAATGTTGTGTAAATATTCATGACGAAAGGACATCATCATTTTTGCCCCGGCCAGTGCAAAGATGGTGATAAGCTCAAGCCAAAGGGGAAACGTAGCCTTCATTCCAAACTGCTCATTAAGTGTTTTTTTTTTTTTTTTTTTTGTAATCAGTGCCAGATTCATATGATTCATCCATTGGTATCTACATGTACATGTATTCTGCGTTATGTACATACAAAGGACAAAAGAACTTCAATAAAATATAAGAAGAGGAAATGGCAAGGAATGTTTGCTTCAAAATGTACCTAGGTCAATAGAGTACAGTACTGAAATAAGGAGCAGTAAATACGATTGTACATTCTATATGTTTATTCTGTATTCGGTTTGTATCTGTCCTAGAAACCGTCACCTGAAACTGTCACCAAAAACTATCAACAAAAGTTTTTTCAGTTTCTAAGTTGGTCTGGCTGTTTGGATGGCTATTTATGTATCAAGGGCACAGGCTGCACCAATGTAGCTAGAGGGTTGAAAAATTAAACATTCACTCTATATCATGTCTAGAAAAAAAAATTCTTTAAAAATTCCCCTCCAAATAGGTTTAAGCCAAATTGATTTCTTTGTTTGTTTTTTTTTTTAATATCAAGACTTTGTGGTGATCACTGTCCAAAAAGAGTTGAGGGGACCAACTTGATCATCCTTTTTTCAATTTTTTCTATTGATCACCCTTAACGCAGCAAGCTGACGAAAGACATTGTCCCATTACATTCTCTACTTAGTGACTAACTAGACTTGTTAATCTTTCATGAAAATTGGCCTCTCTCAACTTTTTTAACGATATCAATATTCTTTGCTAAACAGCACTCTTTGTTTCTACCGGGGGATGTCTGGCTGGTTAAATGCTTTGTCCTAAGTGGAGCATAGACCATCGACAATGTTTCGCTAATGTTTTTGTTGCACTATTTTTTCTGGTCTCTGTTAATCTCGATGAGAGGTGACACCTCGAATTCTAGTCATTTTAATTGAGAGGCATTTGAGTAAAATTAAAAAAAAACAACTTTTGTATGACTCGGCCAAGGATTGATCTTCGATTGCTTACGACAGCAAGTATTCTTAGACGGTCACCCATCTAGGTTTTGACCGGGCTCGACGTTCAACTTCGGTGATTTTACAAGAACTGGTGCGTTCAACGTAATTTGAATACAAACCAGTAGGGCGGAGGGGTAAGCCCATTCTAAATCGTAGACCCATGCCAACTCGTTCACTGTTCAGGCCTTTTTAATGCCCACGTCCGACTCAGTGTAGAAATATCTGCTTGTCAACAGGTGGCAAAATCTTCAGGCGGAGATGCCAAGGGTCGTAGGTATCAATTCCAATGAGGTTATTTTTCTTTTTTATAAAGATCCATACAGTATCTTTGATAAATGTTATTCTTCCAAGTGTCACTGAGATTTTCTGATCTATAAAGAATTGTGTACCTATTGACCACGTAAGCATTATTTTATCTGGGGTAATAAATTCATATCTTATATGAATGTAAGTTAAACTGAGACAATATTGTCACGAAAAAGTTTTAGGTCATTAAGCTGTAAAAACGGCTTGAAGGGAATTTAATATTTTAACAGATTCTTATTTTTTCCCCTTTTTCCCCTCTTCCTTTCTTCAGAGGCAGGATCGAAAAAAGCAGAACTAGTGACAACAATAATTTTATACTAGTTTTATGTTTCAATGTTTGTGTTACGTAATGAAAAGTGACCGATTTGCTGTCGGTGGGGAGAATCTGATGACAAAGATAACTTCGTTTGCCCATAACCAACGTCATCTGACCTTAAGAGAAATTTGGTACACAAGGAGGGAACGTGTTTCACCTACGTTTCCCCAATTATTCCTTTTCTCCACTTTTTTTTTTTTTTAGATTCGTGAGTATCTCTAGTATCGATCGCCTTCACTGACTGACTGACTGATTGACTGACAGACTGACACACCGGAAGACTCCTACGGTCTCTCGTTTCCTCCCATTCCTCCTGTCTAGGAGAGAACTCGCGCATCTATGGTCCGACTTTCGCGCTCGTTACTGTTTTTTTACTTTAAAACAATGTGCACACCTTACCTTCCCTCTCCTTCAAACTATTAGTTAGTTTCTTCCTTTCTTTCTCTCTCTCTCTCTCTTCCATTATCCATTTATTTCTTTCTTTCCACCTGTCTTTCTTTCCCAAACATTACCTCTTTATTTCTTCCTCCCTTCCTATCTTGATTTCTTTTACTTTCATTGAGTGTCCTTTCTTTTTTATTGCATTCTGTCTCTCTTTCTCTCTGTCTCTCTCTCTCTCACCATTGACTTATCTTTCTTCCTTCCTTTTGACCTTTCTTTCCCATCCAATAACTCTTTCTTCCTTTCTTTCTATTTTCCTTCCTTTCCCGTTCATTAATTCTTTCTTTCTTTTTTAAAGTTTTTCATCTCCATTGACTGTCTCTTTTGTTGCATGCTGTCTTATTCTCTCACCATTACTTTCCCTTTCTTTCTTCCTTCCTTCCTTCCTTTCTTTCTTCTTTTACATTCTACCTTAACCCTTCTTTGCTTGATATCTTTACATTTCCCTCCATTTTCTAAAAAAATATTTTCCCTCTCTATTCATCTTTTCTCTCATATCTCACTGTATTCTTTTTATAACCCAGTTGAAATCCCAGGGAAATTCAAGGCCTGAAAAATATTTAACTCGATAAAGTTGATTTAATATTCAACACTATTGTCCAAAAGATTTGATAAAGAACTAAAAAAAAAACCTCCCTTATCCACTCAGTGTTGCCAAATACGGTTCCTCATTTATTGCAAAACTTGTCTTTCGAATGGCTAAAATCAGCTGTTTTTTTTCTAGAGAAATTACTATAAACTAAGACAACAAAATATATTATCAATAAAAATTGTACGTTTAGTTTTATTACCCTTATCAGATTTAATCGGCTATCGTATATTTTCATTGGCTGGATCGGAAAACAATCGGCAATATCTAGCCAAAAAATGACTAATTTGGCAACTCTGATCATACGCTTTTCTTCCTTCCTTTTCTTCATCCTGACCTGAAAGCAGTGACCGTTCTCTTCCCCGCCTCCTTCATTAAATTAACTACTATACTTTCCGGGCTGTCGGACTGGCTCATCTTTTCTTTTGTCACCTTTCTTGATATAGCACCATACAAACGTGACATCATTTTATTAGAGAGTAGCGGTTACATAAATTCTCTCACTCTATCTCCCTCCCTCTCTCTCTCTCTCTCTTGTTTTTTTCTTTACTTCCTGTGGCGTAGCTAATGAGGGAAGGAAGCCTTTTAAAAAATACCACAGTGACCAATAATGAACTCTATGCAATGCTGTATAAATAGTAATTCATCTACTGTATCTCTACAGTCAAATGTCACTAAATGTTGAAGGGGACCCTTCAAGGAGCTAAGCCTCCAGTCCCCCAGGCTCAGGCCCCTCCTTATCTGTAGCTACGCCTCTGTTTACATCTATTCTCCTTTCTTTTTTAAAAGAATATTGTTTTTCTTTGTTTCCTATTCTCTGGCCCCTTTCTTCTTCTTTTCCTTTCACCAACACAATTGATTATAAATTAGTTTACCACGTACAAAGACCAACACTCGACTCTGACAGCTTACGTTACGCCTGCATTGTTGTCGTGTGAGACTCTTAGAGCTTTGATATTTTAAGGCTGACTTCACTATCGATTGACTGAAATAAATAACTCATGAAAAGAAAAAGCGTATATATGCGTATGCACATGTGAGCATATGTGTGCACACGCTCACACATGTATGAACAAACATATATATAAATATATCTATGCAATGGCCGCAAAAGCAGCTAAAAATGGCAAAAAAATTGCAGATCAAGTGGTCAACTGTATGTTTCTTCGGATGGATAGTTCTTGATATAACGACAGCAATTCTGCCTTAGTCTGGAGATGTGAGTGTCGACCAGATGTACGATGGCTTTTTTCCCTTGCGGAGAAATCAATTCCCACCGAAACACACTTTTATTTTGCGTTTAGTCCATATATCTATCTATGAATGAATACACACACACACACACACACAAATATATATATATATATATATATATATATATATATATATATATATATATATATATATATATATATGTGTGTGTGTGTGTGTGTGTGTGTGCATATATGTGTCGGAGACAGATTTTGAAACTTGTGATTTCCTAAAATCCCCGGTGTTTTTTTGAAAATACCTGAACATTTCACTAACTTAATGAAATCTCTACTTTCACACTCAATATAGTAATAGTTAACACGCTTGTGATACTAACTAGTACTACTATAACGAGTTCAATCCTCAAAGCAAAGTCCCACTAGTGTGGCCTGGGGTCAAACTAAGCCAAATTTCATAGATATCAAGTGTATAGAGTCTTTTTTTCGGATAATTGATTTCCTTCTTGTTGTTTATGTTGTTCACACGCTGCCTCGACCGATTCTATCCGTAGTAGTTCAAAGTAAAAGCGGAATCAATCAAAAAATTTAGACATTAACAGCAGCGCTTGTAAATTAAGTTATAACTCGCATAGTACAGCTTGTTACATAATTTCTAACAAGAAGGGGTTCAAATGTCCCTAAATCAATTTGAATGTTAATGACCCTTCTCAAAGATATTGTCAGTGAGACAAGAATAATTCAACTCTTTTTGATATGCGTAACAAAGAGGTAATTACTGAACTAATCTTAGTGATAACATGAGATGGATGGTCGCTGTTTGGTAGGAGTGTCTGGCTTCATGAGTATTGGTCTGTTGCTTCTGCAAGTGAGCTGCTAGCAAAAGTTAATCACGCAAGTGTTACAATTGTTTTATTATCAATCTGGCGCCAAGATAATTTGGTGTTTATTACATAAGTGACGTCTTAATTATAAAAGGTGAATCAATCACACATGGGGTTTATTTTGAAAACAAACACTGGAACGAAGTTACAAGGCGGAGAGATATATACACCATTCCAACAAACGCGTGTGAGTTGATTTAAGGAAAGAAAAATCAAATCCATATTATGAAATGACTTGCTCAAGCTCTTTCTCTTCGATGCACGTTCTTATTCAGCTAGATTCCCAGACTGTTGTGAGTTTAGTGAGTTCGATCCTTACTAGGAGCTCAGCAATGTGACATTGTTCCAGACTAATAAATACTACATTGTTCGGATTTCTTACCTGAAGTATAGTCACATTTTTTTTTCTATTTTATCTTTCGCTGTATTTTCTATTTTTGCATTTTATTTCATAATAGTCGGAGACGTAATAGTATAAAGTTGTCTGAATTTCATATATGAGGCATTGACATTATTCATTTTGGTCAGTTTTTTTTTATCCAGCTTATTTTTATTTATTGATCACACTTAGTAGTAGTAATAGACTTAATAGCATTAAGTAGTCTTAATTTCTCAGACGAAGCAATGTCATTAATAATTTTTGACTAGTTATTCTTTGATCTTATTTTTATTGCTTTTTTATTGCAACGCTCAGGTCGTTTTTACATCTTGCGTAAGTAGCGTGGATTAGAGAGAGAGAAAAAAAGAATTATTCTCCAACCAGATTAGATCTCGTATCCTATATCATTTTGAATAACGTCTACCGAAGGGCTTTTGTGGCCCAATAGATAAGGCGCAGTCCATGTCAGACAGGCTCCAAATGATACAACACAGACTTTCGAATTTTGCCGAAGACTTATTCTTTATATATATTCTTTTAAATTTCTGATCTATATCGCTATCTGGTTGCAGAATAAACTAAAATGAAAACCATTTTTCTTGCGATCACAATAACAAAAATTAAGGTGAGAGAAAAATGAAATTGATAAAAATATTACAGTGTCTCATCTACTGTTTTGTCCTTTGTGTATGTCTTGGTATGTTGATACGTAATAAAGTGATATTGTTCAGTGTTTCCCAATTTTTTTCGGACTGCCCTTCCCTTTTAGAGCGTATATATAAAAGGAGACACTTTTAAAGGAGGTAAAAATAATAAATTGAAAATCAAGTCTTAATAAAAGTTAAAGCATTGACCTATCGAATGTGACAAGCGCTATTTTGACAGCCACTTAGCATCAAGATGTATGTCTGAAGAGCTGATCTTACAGTAGAGCTGTTTGTTCATAGATGACTTTTTAATTGTGATTAAATTATCTAGATAAGCTAAGATAATATTTTTTTAAATCAGGAAAACTGAAAATATTTGCTGTCTATAGTTTGAGAAAGGTCATAAAGATTCAAAGAGTCTTTCGGACAATTAAACTCCTTTGCGTTGTTTGTGTTGTTAACACGACTCATTCCACAGTCCTTCTCAGGAGTAGAGTTCAACCCAATATGGCTTCCCCTACTCAACAGGGGACAAGGCATAGAAATCCAGGCCTGACAAGGAAAGAAGAAGAAATCGACAATATCCGAATCGTATGTTGTAACATTGCCATCATTGTAATATTCTTATTACTGTCATTACATTCGGATATTGCACCTGAAGAGGTATTATTGACAATTCAAGATTTGTTCGGACAATTGGAATGATCCCTTGTATCACAACATTCCGGTCGATCCATTCTACAGCTTTTAGCAGTATAATCCATGAACAAAAAGCTGGGCTTGTAAACGGGTAATATTTCTTCAGATTTTGAATTTTGAAATTGCTGTCTTCTCGGATTGATAATTTCCCCCTTGAATATCAATGGACTGTGTATGCATTCATTTCAGTACAAAATAACGATCATTTTCATCTTTTTTGACAAATCTCTTCTTTCATGATAGATTTTTGAATTTACTTTGAAATAACTGCTTACAAGTTCACGAACTCCCAGTAATACATTTTGGACCCCCAGGAGTCTGCGGACCCCAGGTTGGAAACCTATGAGAACAGCTCACGGCTCGTTTTACTCTAGGCAGCCAATCAGAATAGTTGTGTTCGTTGCAATATTAATATACATATATCGTAATACACGGCAATGTATCTATACGTGTCTGCCCGTTCGTGTTCTTTTAAATATTAGAAAACGTCAACCAAAACTGTCACTTAAACTGTCAATATAAGTTTCTCTATCTTATTTAAGGTGGTTTGGCTTACTGGTGCTGTATCACGCGCACAAGCCGAATCAATGGAGCTGGTAATTAATACATTCACTCCTTATTATGTCAAGAGAAAAGTTTTTTTTCTGAAAAGCCCCCTCGCTTAATAGACTTTTAATAGTGGTTCAAATTCGTGATGTAAAGTTATGCTATATTCGCTAATTGAGCTTGTGTAAGACTCCTTAGGTACATTTCTACTGCGCCTCTTGCGCCATATTAATCTTGCTTAATAACTAATAACAAAATGGAACTTTTCTGGAGAGACTTATCATAACTTTATATACATTTTTGTTTACATGCACGTACACACACACACACACACACACACACACACACACATGCACACACATATATATTCTGATAATAATATGAAATTATGATTATAAGTGCTCAGTATTTCCAATCAAATAGAGCTAGTATAATAAATACTTATTGAAACCTCACAGCAAATTTGTTTCATACTTATGTGATTATTAAGTGAGTCCTAATAAAAAAATGTGTTACGGTTATTAGAAAATTATCTAGAAAGAACTGGTGGTATTTAATACAGTTGTTAGTTAAGATTATCAGTTTAAGATTAGATACATATATTTATAACGTGAAAAATTTCTCTGATTAATTTGTCGTTCGATGTATCCATATCTATATATTTTGATAAAAATTTTGTGTTGACATTTAGCTACTAATTAATAGTGAGTAGTTCATCGTTGGAAAAATCGATTATGTTAACTTTTTCTTCATGGCATTCGCAGCATTTTTTGCTGTATTTTTGGAAAACTGTGTATTTGTTACGAATTTTCATTTAATTATTGGTATCATTTTTCTTCTTTCAATTTCCAGACATATTCTAATTTAGATGTTCTTGTGTTCTTAGTTTTGGAAAGAATGTCTTTGGTCCGTAAGCTGGCGAATGACGCTCCCACATTGAACTTTGCTTCATTGGTCTCTTCGATGGTGTTAACTATGCCTTTATAAATCACATTAGTTAGATTAAATTTCTGCCCAAAAATTAAGACCTAGATAAATAGTGGCATAAAAATTAATAATGATAATTTACAATACTCCATCTAATAAAATAAATATTAATCATATATGTATATACGTCTTGAAAATCTAATTTGAGTTTGGAGTATGATTTTTCTATTTGTTTCTCTGTCCGTAACAATAAAATGTTCGAATTAAAGGTAACCATTCTGTTGGTGAAAATATATCCCACCCACCATTTAGAACTATGGATTCTTCCACTTAACTAAGCTGAAGCCGTTTTTAAATAAAACCCCAGATGAAATTGATTAGGTGTAATCATTTATTCTCACTATTAACAGCTTTGAAGTAGTTAACTATTAAGTCTTGAAGTAAGAAATGGATATGTATATAGTTTCTTTTCTAAAATCATCTCATAGAAATTGAAACATATACGTGAATATTTTCACGGGGATTAACTAGTAAATGAATAAATATCATAAATTGAAAATTGTAAAAGGATATGCTTACCATACCGCATATCAATTTACTTTTCATATTTGTGTACTCACACTTCAAAGCAAATTGTATCCGGTATGTATTTTGCTCTAAAATTATTTTGGGATTAGTTTAATTTATTATATATTATTATAAAAAAATAGAGCACTTTCCGTAATTCTTTTCAACATGTTGATTTGTTTACCGACTTTTATCGTAAGTATATGTATATGTGAGTGCGCGCGTATCTATCTATCAATATATGTACGTATATATATACGTATATATACATGTTATCATGAATTGCGTTATATTATATTGAAACTCTATTTGAAATGATCTCCTTTTATTACAAGATGCATATATCATCCGGCCGAGACAACGTAAATAGAATAAACAATTAAAGAAAATTGGGCTGCGGCTGGAATTTTTAATTGTTTATTCTATTTACGTTGTCGCGGCTGAATGATATATTTATCGTGTGATAACGGGAGATCCTTACAAATAGTTTCAGTATGATATTACGCAATTTATAATCATTTCTGTCGGATCATATACCCCCCTCTTGATAACACAAGTACACACACACACATACACACACACACACACATACACACACTCACACTTCGAAGAAGTCGTCTCGTTTTCTTTTTGCACGCTGGGTCACAAAAGGCACTGCTCAAAAGGGGTATCGAATTAAGTCCGTACTACTTTCGGTCCACACGAGCAGTTCAAATTCTCTGAGTTTTTTGTCGACGCTTCGTATACACATACATCTAGAGAAACATACATAGAAAAATTCAGAGATGGGGGAAAATAGAAGGACGAAGAGAGGGAAAGGAGGAGTGAAATGGGCAGGGAGGGAGGGAGGGATTAAAGTAAAATTTTGTCTTTTGCCTTAATTAGAAGCCGTCTACCAAAACTGTCAACCATTGGCCCGGCTGGCTAGCAGGCTGACTGGTGGGCTATTTATGTATGTGTATGTAAGTATGTTTGTATGTATATATGTATGCATCACGCGTGCAGACAACGTCAATAGAGCTAAAGCGCTGAAGATTTCTAACATTTACTTCTTATTATGTCTACGAAAATGTTTTTTGATCACAAGACAGCTTTTGGGGTGACTAACCAGATCTGTTTATTTTGTAATTTATCCTAATAATAAGGTTCTGTTGTGAACGCACTGGCAGTTTGCCACAAATTTAATGGAGATGAAACAAATATTTTATAAACCATGATAGGTGCGGTTCTTCCCCAAATAGTCCGCCGAAAATTTGGCTCCATCTGTTGCAAAAATTAAATTGTGCCTTCACGCTGGCTAGGGCTTCAGCAGTCTTTGCCCGAGCTCCACATATTACAATTCCCGCCGGGTTAGCTCCGATTTGCGATATGTGGAATTGACTTAGAGGTGCAAGTTCTCGTGGTTGTGCGCTATCTTACCCATGGCTGAAGGAAGATATGGATTCATGCCTTCACCAAGGGCATTTGTATGACAGTAAGAGGAAATCTATCAAATTTGTATCATCAGAATATTTCAATAGGATGCCCAAACAAAAACACACACATTTATTTATCAACTTACATGCTGTAACTTTAAAGAGCAGGTAGAAAATATACATTGAACAGTAATATTGTCACTTTCCCTTTATATTCTGTTGAATACCCTTTCGCGATGACTACTTTCAAACATTTCTTGTCACCCTTTTTGCATCCGTCAGCGGATAGTTCATCCCACCCTTTGCAATTTGTTCTGGGTTTTGAATGCTTGCAGGATTCCTGCGGTGTATTTTACGTATTTGAACAATGTCTCCCGATTTCTGCACTCTCCAAAAAGTTTCAATGCTATTGGCATTAGAACTCATTGCTGCCCAATGTGAAACTGTTCACTTTTTCCAACCAAATTCTTGTGTGTTTTTGTATGGGTGTCTTGGGTTTTTATCGTGTTGGAGCGCCCATGATCTTTTGTACTGAAAAAAAAAACAAACTGATAATAATTTGGCTTTATGATTCCTTTGATATAGCTAAGGCCTCCAATACTCGCTGAAGCAGCAGGGCAGCCCCACGAAAGTATGGACCCTCTACCATGCTTAAATGTAGGTAGATTGCTCTTTTCCTTTTAAATGAAAGTCAAGGAAGTCCTCATTGTTGAGAAAAAAATATAAAAAGGAATGACGGATATTTGCGAAAGAGTATCCGAAGAAAACAATTCTTCTGGGAAAATGGTCTGTGAACAGATGCTACCAAAATAGAGTCTGTGTGTTTGCAAAGTCTAGCCATGTGTCTGTGTGTTAACAATAACATGACTACTACTACTACTACTACTACTACTACTATTACTACTACTACTACTACATCTACTGAGGCTGCTGCTCCTGATCTCAGTATTTGTAATTGTAAGACAGAAAACAATTATGAGCACCTTTGATTTTTCATGAATAAAACTGGTGTTTTTCTCAAATGAAAAAAGTATTTTGTTTTTTCACCAAATTCTTTGCGTCATTATCTTAAAATTATCATAAAACAGAAAATATGAATAATTTGTGGTTCTGGAAAAAAAAGCCCATGTCAGTATCTAAACCAAAACTCTATCATGGTAAGGTCTTGGCGAACAGTCGGTGGAATATAACAAGTTTGGCTAACGACATGCTTTTAGAATAAAGTAAGACAATCACGACAGAATTTTTTACTTTCAAGAACGAATAAAAAGTGAAAATTTATGTCAAATGCTTCGATTTGGTCAGAAGAAAGTATGTCGTACTTCTAGATAACAATCCATGTCAGTGGGGAAAAAAACTAAGATAAAACTATTAGGCTATAGAGAAGCAGCTTAGCCGAAGATTTCAAGCCAGTTGTGCATTCTGTAATAGAATCACATAATTTGGTTGACTTGTAGCGAAATACCCCCCCCCCGAAACGTGGATATTGAACCATCATGAATTTTCGATGTGTCATCCATCGTAGCCATTTCAAAATAGCTTCCAGTGAGAATTGTTTTCAAATATCAGTAATGGATATAATATAATATTGATGACATAATTGGTTGTATTTATTTCATACATAGTTCTTGGGCATTGACATTTGGATAATACATTCTAGTCATTGAAGATTCAAGATGATCGCTATAACAAGTATGAAAATTATAATTGCAATAAAGTTACGTGAATTAGTCTGACATGGATGGATCTTGGAGTTAGATCATACATTTGACAGAATTCCAATTTAGAACTTTTGAATTGCCCAGAAGCTTCTTTTTATCTCCCAATTTGAGATGACCATCATGTGTAGTGTCAAATGCTGGTGTCCACACCAGAACTACCTCCCCTGTGCAGATGGGGATGGTCGAATGCATTTGAAGGGTATTATGAACACTTCTAGATATGCTTACTAGATGCTGGCCAGTCTGACTATATCTTGTGCAGATGTAAGAAGGGTTGCATCCGGCAGTGCAAGTCCAGAAAAAGTTACCTCAGATTGCAGTGACCTCTGTTACTGTGAAGGTGGGTGCTGAACTGACTTTCTATTGATAGACCCCAGATTTTGGTTGTTATTGCTATCACCTATTTTGAGTTTGGAATTGTGTCATGGCCACCATCTTGAGAATTATCTGCCATTTTGAATTTTCAATGACCGACATGTATATTGCAAATCCCCTATGTATGGTATATAAATACAACTAATTATGTCTTCAATATCATATTATATCCATCGGTGATAGGAAAATTAATCTGAAAACAGTCGTTGCTGGTAGCTATTTTGAAATAGCTACGATGGAGGCTGCTATCACAAAATGCTCAAGTATTTGACTAAGCAGTTCCACTATTAGTAGTATCTACCTGATGATCTCCATTCTGCAACTAATACTTGCTGAGTGCACTAGAGAATATGGTTTTGGGTGAAAGTTGGCCCCATCCCATGTACACCTGTAGGGTAAATATATAAAATCGTGATTATAGATTCAATCAATCATTACTTACATCGACTAATCAATTATAGCTTGAATTCTATGATCGGAACATTGTAGTTTTCTCGTCACCAGTATGTTAGTTTCCCAAAACGGAACAGTTATAACCATTTGTGCTATTTGGAAAGTTCAGTCGAATTTTCAACTCGTAGATAATTAGCAAATTATATCAAATACCTACATACCTACCTACCTACATTCATAGACGTTAATTTCGCGAGGTGCTCTATATTAATTAATATCTTGTTGCAAAGAGTAATCCATCACTCCTCGAGTGCACATGTGCATTACAGGGGTGCGTAATTGCAACTTTAGTTTCATTTATCATTAGGGCACTAACAAGCATTTATTTACAATCTTTTAGTGCTTTGGCTAAGAAACATACATAACATAATTCAAGAATATAGTTTATTATGTAATGCAAAGAAAATGTTTTATTATTCGTATCTGTCATCGATGCAGAAGGTTAAGAATGTGGTTAACGGCTTTGTAGGTCGTCTCTGTTACAGGCAGGCCTCGATCCGACATCTGCGAGGTCGTCTTCTTGCCCGGACGTCTGAATATCTGACATTGATAGGCAGAAAATATTTATACACACTGCATCCATATACATATAATTTCAGTATGAACTTACCAACATTAATGTTATCGGATACAAATAAAAATGTTGATAAATCAAATAAAGATTACATTTACATACACTTTAATTATAACAGCAATTAATTTGAATTTTCGCCATGATATCCGGACACGTTTTTGGAAACAACACAAAGTTTATTGATGATTATTGAGTTGGAAAGTTGCCAGCGATTACGGGGTGGTATTCTTCCTGATTATTTTTGCTAATTTATATTTATGTTTATATATGTATTTCTAGTGATTACCGATGTATTTTTATTTATTTGTTTTCTGTCACGCTGAAAGAAACCGATATACAAGATTTGGTGGACCAACCATGGTTTGAACGTTCGACGTTCACAGCTTGATGACTTAGCAGTAGGCCCATGGTACACCGATTGTGTAGAACCCACAACCCACCTAACCGACATAGGGGAAATAGGACAGCTCATAGACTTCTTAAAAGAGATAATTTTGTTGGAAAAATAAAACTCAGTTGAAAACCTATATAAAATGCAACTTTTCGCTTTATGCCACTGCAAATAGTAGATTACTTTGACTTGGTGAAACAAATTATGAATGGATTGAGAACATTCAATGGTGCTCAATTAAGTACAGACACACCCACTTTATAAATATATATATATATATATAATAATTAATAATTGGGTCATACACGGACGGCTGTTTCGTTGTATTACAACTCTTCAGTGTGGTTATAGACTATCCACCATCCAGTACCACGTTGTAGGATCGTCTACCAAAATGCTCTATTCCGGAGTTGGAGGAGCAATGCACACACACACACACACACACACACACACACATATATATATGTATATATATATATATATATGTGTATATCAGCCTCAACATATCAAGAAATAAAAAAAGCCTTAGTCAAATAGGTGACCTGAAATGGCATATGATGGTGATATATATATATATATATATATATATATATATATGTGCGTGTGCGTGTGCGTGTGTCTTTTGTTTGTTTGTATCTCTTCTCTGCAAAATCTACCAGGCTGATTGACCCGGTATTTGATATATAGACAATAAAAATCAACTTCCTAAATAGGCAAATCTTCGAGGTCATTCAGTGTCACTAAAGGTCATCTTTTAGCCAATTTTCGGGTCTAAACGTCAGAAAAAATCTATTTCAGTCCCAGGATTTTCGTCATTTTTTTTGTTCTTACGAATGACACATTTATTTCATTTAAATAATTTCTCAAAAAGTTTCAGTCTTTAGGGTCACATATCGCTTTTTTTTAGCAATGAAAGAGCTCATAGCAGCAGTTAAAGTAATGCGAATTTGTTCTGGTTCCTCCCTCTACACTATCTCTTTCCTCAATGACAAAAGGCAAATTGGAAGAGAAGCCTATTTGCCTATTTGGGAAATCGACTTTTACTGATTCTAAATGTCAAATATCAGACTATATATATAGTCACGTAAACTTTTCATGTTTTAATGATGAGAAAGGAGCAAATTTTTTAAGCAAATTCTCATGTGTAATTCCGAAGTATCCACGGGCGCGTGTCACACAAGTCACTTTTAATCTGATCCGTTATTTCAGCGCGTTGCCTTATAACTGTTTTTTTTTTAAATATAATTATAGGTCCTTGTTACATTTAAATTAGTTTTTTTCGTATTTGTATTTGTAATTTTATTCTCTATTGTGAATTTCGTCAGCTGTTTCACTACAGCCTTGTTTCGGAAGGAAATTGGGGAACAGATTTCGTAGTGGACATTATTTTAACAATGAAGAGGTATTTCCCTAAGTTCTTGGACTTCTTTGTTCTCATTGATCAGAAGATTTTCATTTATTTCATTTATTTGATATTTCTAAATGAATCACCTTATATCAGTGCCCAAATTATACGACACAAATGCAGAATCTTCTGGATTTAGATGTTAGACATGCAAACAAACATAATACACATGTATAAATTTGAATGTACGCACTTATACATAACATATCATACTTATATATATGTTTGTGTAAATATATGTGTGTGTTTTCGAGTGTATGCTTATGTGTGTGGGTATTTATGCCTTTTGTGGGGCATGTACGTTGACACATACTCTGACGTATGTATTATTCTTTCCTCAAGATATCAACGGAATTCGTCGTATTTTGAATTGCTTCAACCCCAGATTTATGTTGGCACTGATTAGTAAATATACTTTAAAATCTGTCAAATTTCAGTCTTCCTCAGACAATTTTCCGACTATATTACGATTGATAATATCGAAAATCACGGGAATATTTCATTTACTTATATTTTTCGGCTCATGCTACTTCACAGTCAAACGCTCGTACAGATATTTTAGAAACAATGCGTGCGAAAAGTATCCGATACCTTTCAAAAAGTACATTTCGATATCCTTATACAACTTCTAAATTGACAGAATTCGGACCAAAGATTAAAAATATAAAAATCATGAAAATATCAAAACAAAATTAAAAACTGAAAAGTTTTGTGAGGAAAAATAACTTGAAAATCATTTAGAAATGGATAAATATTTTAAAATAAACCTTCTGAAACGTATTGGAAACATTTTGCTCTCACTGTATTTTTCAGCTCGTTTATATAAAGTTCGAACGCACATGTAGTCATTTTACAAATTTGGGCGAAATTATATCAGCCGATACTTATACTTTGTGATATACCCGCATATATATTATTTGAGCGCGCGTGAGAACACACGCACACACCTTAGAGCGTACCTTACATGTCCTATTTGGTAGTGTGATTAATGCCTTATCCAAGGGCATTAGACTGAAGCAAACACAAATTACCTCCACCGAAATTTGAACTTAGTATGCCGATCCTATTTTCCGTGGTAGTAATCGTCAGGCTAATTATGCAATAATTATCTTGCACTAATCCCTTACATACATAAGTAAATCCAATGATGAAAGTGGATGGGTGCAAGTAAGTGGTTGGTGGCGTATATCTACATCTCAATATATATATATATATATATATATGTATGTGTGTGTGTGTGTGTGTGTGTATACTTGTAAAATCTTGATACATATGTAATGGTATAAGTATTTCTCCATATATCCCAGCCTTCGCGTAGCAATTCTTTCATCAGAATTGTATATCACTCACCTGCGTGAAAGTTCGGATAGTTAAGTCTGTGTTCGGTGCTTAAAACCAGTTAAAACACAGAGTTTCAACTCCTGATTTCCGAAGAAGAAAAAACTTCCAGGGTGATTGTATGTCCCAGACATACTATTTGTCTTCTGTAAAACTTGCAATACCTTTATTATCGATCTTTCTATCCATAGAACCACGAAAGATGGCAAAGGGTTCTATCCATTTGAAAAAAAAAAAATATTTGCATGGCTTTGTGTTCACGTGTTTGTGTGTTCCAGTGTTCTTGGTTACACTGTTTTGCCAACAGACTTGAAAATTGGCATCAGTACCCCACTAGACCTTTTCTAAGAATGTATTTGTTTTTACATTTTTTATCTTTTGGATGCTTTATACAGACGGGTTTATCAATAGCATCTAATTTCTGGAGGATCTATATTTTTCCAGGTGTGTTTTTAGTCTATTTCGATGGTTTCCTGTAGGAAAAGCAACTGATCTCCTAAATCCAATTTATTTTGGTCATAATTATTTTTCGATGGAATTTTTTTTACTCTACGCTACGGTAGTTCAATTATTGACTGTGATGGCGAGTTGATCTATCCATCCAGCCTTATCACTAGAGTGTTATATTTTAAATTGTATCATGAATAAACATGTCTCAATGCAGGACAAATATTCTCCACATAGTGGTGTTTTATGCAAATTTTCATAATTCTTTTCGGCGGAAGTGCAGAAGAGGTAATTAATAAGAAAAAGTACTGCGTTATACATGGGCCTGAAGTGAATAAAAAGCATGCATACAACGTCTAAAAAGAATGGAATAAACGTTGCCGGTACATTGACATACATAACTGTATAGGCAAAATGGGATATCATAGGACAAAGGAAAAGATGTATATTAAAATAAAAAAATGATGGATATATAGACGGATAGATTCATCAAGAGACATGATGATATACAGATAAACAAGGGATATATATATA